>WAAB01023474.1:0-81233 GCA_013389865.1 Piaya cayana | reverse complement strand
AGCACTGAGCCCTGGGGGACCCCAGTTGTCACTGGCCTCCAACTATATTTAACTCCATTTACCACCACTCTCTGGGCCCAGCCATCCAACCAGTTTACCACCCAGGAGAGTGTGTGTATCTGTCCAGACCGGAGGCTGACAGTTTCTGTAGCAGAATGCTGTGAGAAACTGTGTCAAAGGCTTTGCTGAAGTCCAGGAAGACCACATCCACAGCCTTTCGCTTGTGCAGCAGCTGAGTCACTTTGTCATAGAAGGCGATCAGGTTAGTTGGGCAAGACTTGCCTTTGGTAAACCCATGTTGACTGGGCCTGATCACCCGGTTCTCTTACATTTGATAGTATTGTAATGGCAAGATTCACAATACATCTGTTAAGCAGAAAAATGTCATCTCTCCATTGGGAAAAGTCTCAGACTTTGAGACTAGGTCATTTGTCACAGTCTCAAGGTGAGTCTGTAGTAGAAGTCTGGAGAAGTATCAGAGTTTCTGAATTGTAGCCCCATACTTAAACCACTAAACTATCCTTAAAATGTATGGTTGGTCCCAGGGCATTTAATCCCCCAGAATCACTGCTGTTTGATCTGCTAAACTGGGCATGTGAAGATCGTGAAAACACTGTTAGTGTTAACAAAATACTTTTAAAGGAAGTCTGTGACCTCCCTGTTTAATTGTAGTTGCAAATCTCCATCTCTTCCTTGTACTGTTTCATTTAATTTGGACAAGCACAGCATGTTGCTCTATACTCTCTATGAAGCTTTTGGAGAACCAATTTGTAATTATTGCTCTGCTTATTTAAGTGCATCACAGTTAAACAGAGATATTTACCTTGAAGATAAACAGGTTAATGGTAAAATAGTGAATAATCTGAACTGATGGACAGGCTGGGCCAGAATTGAATAACCAAGAAAACCTTTGAGTCAAGACTTGGTGAATGAAGACTTTCAACAATTTCTGCTAGTACTGTGACTTCTGCTTGATTTACAAATGGCTGTGAATTCCAAATATTGCAAGAATAAGGAATAATCGCAGGCATTTGCTCAAGTACCATTTAAAAAAATAGACTAAATTACAGAGTCCTTGTTACTTGTCAACAGTATCTTTTTAAGCTAGTTCCACCCAGCCAAAAAAAAAAAAAACTGAAACAAACCTATGTAGTTTGCCTGTGTTGAAAAGAGTATAGGCCTCAGACATTAACCCATAGGCTAGACTTTAGTCCATTCATCATAGTCCCCAGGTGCTGCGTTTGATAGTGTTGCTTACAGAATAGGAATGACCTATTCTGCTAGTTTCTAAGTGATGATTTCAATGACAGGGGCATTAATACGATTAACTTCTCAAATACTTTTTTTCTTCGTATTTTGCCCACATATCAGATCGTGAATGTCTTTTTGATTTTTTGGTTTTTTTTTCCATCTGAAATGCATTCATCTCCCTCCATATCCAACCCTTCATTTAACAATTGTTGTTTGTAGATAATGACTTTGAACACTAAATCCAACTTCTTGGGAAGATTTAGCAAACTCTGGAGGACCCAGGTGCAAATAGGAAAAGGAAATTAGAGTCCAGAAAGGTTTGTATCATTTAATGGTGTTTTGGGACCTTGACATTCCATATGTTAGAAATCCAGCCTATTTCCTCGATATTCATGCCTGGATTAGTATTGAACTCAGAACTGATGGGAGCATTTCTGTGCACAGGAGTCTGTAAGGTTAGCAAATCATCAGTCTTGATTATAAAGGAATGAAAACTGCCCTAACATAAAAATGATTTTGTTTACAGTCAGTGAAAAATGTAAGAATTTCTTTAGCTCTGCAGAGATTGTTGTTTAACATATATCATGTTTGCTTCCATGCTCATTTACACTGAGACTTTGCAATAGCAAATATTTAATTCACAACAAAGCATGATAGGAATGGCAAAATAAGCTTTGGAAAGTAAAAGTAACTGTCTGTGTGTATCTACTCAATTACCTGCAGGGCTTATAAAACAGCCACTGCAAATGTGCCACTTTGCTGCAGTGAGGATGCTGTGGACTTTCTTCTTGCTATCACTTCTGCACAAGTTGATTTAAGGTTTTTTGACTCATTTTTATAATTTCATGTGAGGGATTGACTGTATATCAGTGCTTGGGGATGTGTTTATTAACTATGAAAATATTCTTCCCACATACCTTCCTTGCTTGAATATGTACCATTAGAGACTGTAAACAGAGGGCAGTGCTAGAAACAGAAAAACAGGTTTATGGAAAGGGTACAGCACCAGGTACTAACTGTGAAGGCTGCCTTGTATCTGTCTTCTGTTCCTACTATAAAATCAACTGCCTTTTCAAAGGGTAACAAGTAATTCACAGTCCTTACAATAGACTCATTTCCACTGACTCAAGTTTTCTTATAAAAGATGGTTTTAAAAGAAATTATTGCCATCTCTTGGACAGCATGATCTGTTCCTAATCAGTATTTTGTGCTGCAAATAGACGGATGTTCACATATTCTATATCCAGAAAGAAGTTTCCTAGTTAATGAATCACAAAGCAAGTAATTCTCTTGACTCCTTATCCAGATAATAATAACATTAATTTAAGTAAAGCAGTAAGAGCATAGTAGTTTCAGTTAAACTGCAATTCATTTGTACAAACCAATCCCTGCATCCAGGAAAGAGCCAATATTTGCATTTGAAATCACAGGGTAAAGGATTGCTTTATAATTACGCTATTTAACATATGCAGATTAGACCACATAAGATTCTGTATTGAAACTCAACGAGAAGGAATAAAAATTCAAAGTCTTAATTTACATCTTGACCTTATTCAGTCAATGATTACCATTAAGTTTCTCTATATCACAAAAATATATCTTAATCACTTTAAAGCTTAAAATGATCTAAAGCATGACTCCAGTAGAAGGGCTAGCCAACAAAAAAGATGTGGAGCTCTCATAGCCTCCTAACACTGCTGTGAAAATGTCATTAGATGACAGCATTCCCCTTTGAAATTCTTAGTTAAAGCTCTTATTTTATTTTTGTTCTCCCTTCAGCTCTTAGGTGACAGACTGAATATGAAGTATCTGAAGTTGATACATTCTGACCCTGGTAAGATGGAGACCAAGCTAATACCACTGAGTGAATCTAGAAAGCTACAGCCAAATTGACAAGAACCATGACAAGAGCATTGTGTTACCACCGTGAATAACTCAATAATTGTTCAGTTCATGACCGCAAAAAAAAATAGTGCTTAACTTAAAACCTGCCCTGGAAACATCTCCCAGAAGTGAATATTTATGGGTCAGATTCCCAGCCTGCATTGCTCCACATCAGTGTTAGGCCTATGCATTGCAATCTTATCTTCCCAAAGAAACAGCAGCAAAATCTTTAAGCACCATACACTGTATTTTGCATTTAGGGCTTAAAAAATTCCACAGGGTCAAATGTAGCCAGGAAGGGCTCATCTACAGTGTGCCTGGTGTCATAGCCAATGTCTTGGTAATTACGGAGGAATTACACGTCAAGTTAGATTTCTGTTTATTTACTTTAAATACAATGCGTTCAACACTATCTGGTATCTCCTGTGCCTCCTCACAAACAAATTAGTTGTAGCTATTCAATTTTTTTCACCATCTGTAATATTGCAAGGTTTTTGGACCAGGGACTGCATCACAAGCAAGATGGCATTGACATCTGTCACTGTGGCTACCCAGCACATCCCTCCAGCTGGCAACACAAGGCATATAAAGGCCTCTTTTCAGCTGCATAAGCATTTGTTAAGCTCACACCCCTGATGTGAGCTTCAATGTACTGTGTCTGCCTCAAGCTGGAATTTACTTGAAAAACATCAGGGGAAATTTTCCATCTGTGTGTAAGAGGATAGCTAGGGAAACTGTACTGTTTTGCTCATGTTAAAAAAATTCCAGCGCCTTTATCTTTGAGATGTTCTAGTTCACCTAATCATTGGAGAAGAACTTAAAGACAAGTGATGCAAATGGTTTTGCTGTGCAGGAGAGGAAAAACTTAAAATGAATCACTTTTTAGGTCCTTCAAATCTGCTCATATAATATAGAGAACTGCTAAAACTTTGCAGCCAAACCTCTTTTTGCTTTGAGTATCCTTTTGGGTATAATCTTGCCTCATGTTTTCCCTGCTGCTGCTGGATGGACTGGGCTGATTCCCAGAATCGTATTTTCTGAGTTTGAGAGGCCCTCCTTCCAGAAGCAGAGGTTTGGAAATATCCTCCTGTGTGACTGATTCTTTCTCCAACTGTCTCAGATAACCCTGTCATATAATTTCATTAACAAACCATTGAGCTCCATCTTAGAAACACTTTTTTTTTGGTCTCTGATGCTCCTGTTCACAGAAAGTAACTCTCATAGGTAGAAGATTTCTGCTTTCCAACCTTACTTACACTCATAGCTCGTTTATTCCCTTTTGGTTTTTTAATACCTAAAGTATACCTGAGCATAAATATCTTCCCACCCCTTTTTAAATATGTAATAGAATATCCATGTACTTTTTATCTGAATAGCAATGCCCTGCATCATTCCCAACCTAAATCCATATTTCTTGCACATAGATATAACTGTGGAAGGCTTCAGAGGTTCTACTTGTGTTGGATACCACTCAACATTTTCTTTAGGACATGAATGAGGGAAAAGGTGTACATATATTAAATAGAAATTCGGCTTTAGGCAAAAAAAATAAGCTCCATAATGCATTATTCAGGAAGAATGTGAGATCTTGAGTATAGGAGATAACAAAAAAAAATAAATAATTGTCTGTCAGGAATAATTTAGATAAGGCGGGTATGAATAGATTTGGGAAATGCTGCATAGTAAAATGTTTCAGAGGGTTGTTGTTGGCCAGTTTATAGTAATAACATCTTTTTATTTGTACCTAAAAGACCGTTCTTCTACTTAGTATTAACTGATTTAATCTGGTCCCTTTTATTCATTTATTGTCATTATTCTAATCAGTTTCTTAATATCCTTAGGTTTTTGAATGCTATTCAGAACCTTTTGTAATGTTTCCCAATTTTGTATTACAGCAAAATGTATCAGAACACTCCCTGGTTTTTGACTGAGATGACTAATGGAAATGTTAAATAAGATCAGACCAAGACAAACCATCAAGAAACAGCTGTATTAAAATATGTCTAGACTATGAAAGTAGTTTGTTACTTCTTCTCCTAGTACTTTCCTTTTTGACAATATCATTTTTGAACTAGGCTACATTTTCTCCTGCTTAATGGATAATTTGCCATGTGATGCTCTACCAAATACTTTGCTGTAATCCAAAAAGACTGACAAACTTCCTTCCTATCATTTTATCAAGAAAAAATGTCAGGCTTATCTTGAGCAAAATTTTTGATAGATCTGTATAATATTTTACCTCATTATGATTTTTTTGCCATTTTTTAAGTAACTCTTTTCTCAAAATCTGTATTATACTCTCTCTGCACCACTGAGGTAAGCATAACAAGCCCTTAATTCTGTATCACTAAACTTTCCCCTTCTCGAGTGTAGGGCTTTTTATGTGATAGCTCTCCGCTACCGACACCAGCTTTTGGAGTATACAAATCCAAATTAGGTGAGCCATGATTTCATTTGTCAGCCTTTTCAGAACTCTCTTAGGGATGAACCACCTCCATTTGAATGACAGCCTCAGAGTTTTCCTTCCATATTAGATGCAGAAATCTCTATTTCTATTTTGTCATTCCTGCTCTTTCTAATATTGATTTTGGCCTCTCCATAGCTTTGCTCCTAGGCAGTCAACATTTTGCTTCCCTTTTCCCTCCCTCCTTTACTCTATATGGCTGAAAATTCCTTTACTTATACTTCTTAATCAAATTTTTAATGTTTATGTGAGTCTAAATTCTTCTTATCCTTTTCTATTACCTATCTAGAACAGTGCTTTCTTTGCAGGGCAGTATTCTTTCTTCATTCATTGTCAGCCTCTCATTTATGCTTAGTATCTGTTTTGTGCATCTGTTATTATCTTTTTGTAATGTTCTCATTAACTGCTACAATGAAACCTGGAAAAGATAGTACCTTCTGATGAAGAGGCATCTATAACAAAAGGTATTGCACTGTGTGATATAGATTTCCCAAACTGTCACTAAAAGTTGCACTGACTGAAAAACCGAAAAGCCGAAACTGCATTTCTACGTGTCATTGTGAGAGAAATCATTTACAATTTCTTGCCTTCTGCAATTTTACCCATGAAGACAAGAGACTTCAGTTCATTAGAAAATGGAATATTTTCTTCTTCAGAACAATCTAAAGGGGCATAGAATTTGTTCAAAAGAAACAGAAACACACTGAATTAATTTTTCATGTTCTTCCCTGCAGCCAGAAAATCTCACATAAACTCCCATTAATTTTGCTTTCCCTCTGCAGCTGAACACTGTGACTGTATGTGGACACATGACATTTGAACATTTATTGTGCATAGCTGGCACCCAGCAAAGCTCAAAACATTTGTCAGTCTTTTAAAGTTTATACTGCTTTATCATAAATGCTCTGTATCACAATATGACTGTGGTTTCTGACCTGACTAGTGAGCTAGAAAATTGAATAGCTGCTTCATAAAATCAGTATAGTCGTGGACAGACACATACTAAATAGTTAATTAAAAATGCTGCTTGAAATATTCTTGTAAGAACTCAGCCTGTAGCTTTTAGCGGTAAACCACTAAGGCACAAAATGCTTTGGAAATGTGGAATGGTGTAAGACTGAAAAAAAAGCTGAAAACAAGTGTGTTTCCTAGACAGGTAATACAGTGTATAATGTCTCTGTTTATATCTCTATCAACTTCTGAATACAGATGAGAGAATCTCCAAAAAGGGTTAAACCTAGTGCTAATTCAAAGTGACTGTTTTCAAAGAATAATGACTCATCAAATTACCATTACACATTAGACTGGGATCATACTTACATTCATAGATAGTAACACTGTTTCAACAGTTTTTCCAACATTTTTATTCTCTTTTCAGTGTGCTGTTTAATTGCTACATAAACAAGGCCCTCAAAAAGATTTTAGAAAGGCAGAAAAATTCACTAAATGCCTTTACAGTTGCATCTAAAATTCATAAATCATATTTCTTCTAAAATGTTCTTTTTTGTTGTTTGAAAATTATAGCAACTCTGGAGGCTTAGTTCAGGAAAGAATTTCACATATATATTCACTGTGTTGCAAACACATACTAGAAAGTTAGTTCATACAAAATACTTTACTAATAATGGCTGATAGTAGATTGAAACAGTAAATTAATTGTCAGAGGGAAGGTCTTATGATTTTGTGCCAATGTTTACCATTCCAATACCAACAGACCTGCTATATCCATCTCATGGCAGACCTGAGGACTCAGTGACCTTTACCATTATCCCTTCTGCTGTGAATCTCATCACATCATGGAAATAAGAGTTCTATTACAAAATTTTGGTTTTGTTATTGTTTATCTTTATAGGTTGGATGGTTAGAATTCCCTGAGAAAAGTGGTATCGCTATGAGTATCATTGTTTTGAGAAGAAGATATAAAACATGCATCCTCACTATCCAATTGTGCAACACTTTACAAGTCACTGGCTCTTTCTTACGTTTCTGACAGTTCAGGCACAAAAGTGGATTCAAATTCCATTAAAATCAGTGAGTGTATTAAAGTTAAACCCTCATGGATAAATGGGCAAAACAAAAATGAGTATGTGAGTGTTACATTATTTAATGTGGATTCATTTCTTGGGCATGCCTTTCAGAAGACACTTGAGGCTTCAGTGTTCTTGGAATAGATTTCACATATTATATAAAACCTATATTTCCTCTTCTCATTCCTCGGGAAACCATAGGGTGAATAATCATAATAGAATGTCACAACAACCTTTCGTTTCTTATTTATTAGTGCATATGTTCCTGTGTTGAATTACATGTAATTATGTTTCATTTCACAGCTCCATTTCAGAGATTTGGGCTGATCATAATGCCTTTCTGTGACTATTGACTCCTGCAAAATACTTTTGAGTTTTCCTATCCCAGAAGGGTAAAAAAAGTTGCATTAATTTTTATTCAGGAAGAGTATTACCTATAATTTCCTAAATGCTGTTTTAACATGTCGATGTTTCTGAGTGGCTAACTATGAAACTACTGCTTCTTTGTAACTGCTTAATTTCAGTCCATAATGGAAAACCATTTTACAGTATCCAAAGGCTGATACGGTAAGTGGCTTTCAAAGCTTTTCTTTTCATAAGGATTTTTTTGTCAAATTAGTTATAGATTGTATGAAGAATCATAAAAAGTTTGCTCTAGTCTGCCAGAAGCCATACATCTGTCTTGGACAAACCTGAAATTTGTGCTTTCGTACCATCTGGCACAGGGTAAGGCTGTAGCAGGCCCAGACTGTCAACTGACTATACAATTTGTGCCAGCAAATTAAGTTGTCAATAGTTTATCTGAAGGATTATTTGGTCTTTGACTTTTACTGCTTACAAACTGAAACGGAAACAAATATTTGTGTGGGAAATACTCTTACTTTAAAACACAGAATGAAATATTTTTGGCTGGTGGCCATGCACAATGAGGAAATGTACTCCAGCATGGGAAAGTAGGAGAGATTTTGAGCACTTAAGGGACAATGGTTTACACTTGTTTTGCTTCTCTTTTATGTAGTTTCTGGTTTTATGCCTAGCAGGAACCTAAGCACCATAGAGCTGTAGCTCCCACTTCTTCAAATGTTCTGTATGCCTTTGTATTGAGGCCAGATAGAAGCTGATATTTTTGCATTACTCAAAGCTAAGCTGTATTTCCATTACCAAAGGATCATTTTAAGATGTAAGTGACTTGTAGGACTGAGCTGAATCTAAAAGCAGTGACAGACTGAATCCAAAATTAGGGACATAAAGGTAACAAATTGTTCATAAAACCCAGGTTCCTGTAAGAAGAATATTCTCTGTTTGACTTATCCTTACCTTTGCATACTTACCAGAATGAAGTCAGAAAAACATGGAATTCTCTTGCAAGACAATGTGACTCTGTTAAAATATGACTTGTAAAACACTGATGACAGTATGTACTGTCAGTACATACTAAAACTTTGAGGAGCACAGTGTTGTGTGTTTTGCACATGTTATTTTAAAATCTGAACAGTGTTAACAGAAATAATTGTGTATTACATTTATAAATAGAATATTAGTACCAAATTATGAAGCTTGTTACTATGGAACCAAATCTTGATTTCTCCAAAGTCTGTAGTTAATTCTTATCAATTGCTTGGAGGAATTCATGAGGTAACAGTATTAATGTCCATTAGTGCTGTACTACTTTTGAACAAGGCTCTCTTGTAAGCAGAAAATCAGTGTTATATATCTTTCTTCAATTTATTCATTTTAACTTAGCAACAAAAAAAATCACTCAAAATTACTAAGAAGTCAGTTTTGTAGGTCCATTAACAGTAATTTCTTGAGTGTCTCAACATTGATTTATTAATATTGCTAATTTCCCCTCAGAGAGGAAACTTTCTAGAGTCTCAAAAGAGCAAAATAATGTGTTCTACCTCCAGAGAACATGCCTGAGCCTATGCTTGAGATCATACTCAATTTGAAACAAAGCTGTTTGAATCTAATCCACTCATGAATGCGTATTTGGGGAGTGATGGAATAATTTACACGGCAAAGTTTTGAGCCTATGTTCCCACTAGCAAAAACTGAAGTATACCTCAGCCTCCAAGAATCTAGTCTTCTCACTGTAGCTCCAGAACTGCTTAGATGTGGTATGAAAAGCCATTAGTCTGACAGTACTCCTCTTACACCAATGTGGGACCTGTAGGCTGAAAACTTCAGCTATGGAAATTTTCTGGATGGAAACTGAGTCATATAGCATACAGATTAAAGCTGGTACTTTTTCTCTCATTAATCTTGAATTTTTCCATACTATGGTTAGTTAGAAGTCAGCTGAGACCAGGAGTTCTTCACGCTTTCAGGAACTGCAAGGACACTGATAATCACAAAAGAATACGGAAAACATTGTTTTGTCAGAGAATTCTGGGTCTGAATTTCAGGAATATTGTGCTATTTGCCACAAAACCTGAAAAGTCTCCGTACTTTTAAAATTAATCTAAAACCCTCTTGCAGTGATTACAACATTAATAAAGATTTTTAACCTTGCTCCCTGGTCTCATCCAAGTTAAAAGTGGTAGGTTTACCAGAAGTGTTTGAACAAAGATTCAGTATTTTTCAACAGGATGTGTTCTGCTTCAAATAGGAATTAATTCAGGGAATCTTACAGTATAGGAGTCAGACCTCAAAATCACTGAGGCTTCTTAGGCCTTGTAATGAATGACTGACTGAATGACTTTATGCCAAGAATAAGCTATTAATCTGCCCTGCCTCTCTGAATGTCCTTTATCTCTGTGTCTAATTAAAACACTGCCAAGATCTGACGCCTCTGAGGAGCAATGAGGAGCAAGAAAACAGTAGTATGCAGCATTAAGCAATATGGATGTGTGCTATCGCACTTCCCCTTTGGCAGGCTGTATCAAATTCATCAAAGGTATAGTAATGTATACCCTAATATTCCCCTAATAAATAATGAAAATTCTTCCCTTTGGAAGTGCTGATATAAGCATGAAATTTTGTTTCAGTGCCATCAGAAGGTCAGTTCCAGGAAACTAGCATCAATTTTCTTGATGAATTGATAATTCAGAACCGATTTGGTATGACTCTTCGGTTCTGACCATACGTGTGACTTTGGCTTGATGCCTGGATATATACAGTGAGTAAATGCAAAGTAAAGTAGGTAATCTTGATCTCTTACATTCTGTGTTCTGGGGGAAATAATATTGTTACTGAAATAAGGCTGCCAAAGCTCTCTGCAATAACAGTAGAAAACGAAACAAAACAGGAAAAAACAGCAGTCTCTACATTGAGGAATCATGGATCATTATGATCTGCAGTAAATTTACTTGTATTAAAGTTTCCTGGAAGGGGATGCCAAAGATTAAAATAAATATCTGCAGTTTGATAGTCTTCCTTTCTTTGAAGGGCTTGCCATCCATCTAGAAGGACTAGATAAGGTCTTAGGATGCACACAGAATTTGTACTTGCCTCAAGTATCAAATGAATATGAAAAGGCATTGGACATAAATAAAGACAGATGTGAGAAGTGTGAAGCCAGTTCTTTATAACTGTTCCTTTTTTATCTTATTATCTGAGTAATCTTGAGGTGGCTGTCAGTTAAAAGACCTGCTAAAAAATAGTGAAGATATACAGTAGCTGTTGCGCACGGATACATGATAACAAGTATTGGAAAGTGTGCAAAAGGCCTCCTTTAAAAGCTTTTCAATTTCCTGAGGTTTTAAAAAGGTAATTAATACAAATGACTCCTCAGTCTAGTGTCAGCAAAGAATAGTGGGAAATGGTTAAACCGNGGGGGGGGAGTGGGAGTTGCTTTGCTGGTTTTTTTAAATAAAGGAAGGACAAGGCCTATTTTCACTTTTGTTCTACAATTTCCTCCTAAATACAGCACAAGTCATTTTAATTTCTGTCTGGTGTCAACAAGATGATGCATTTTTTCCTAAACAGAGACTCTTGTTTTTTCACCTCAGTGGAGCTAATCCTTTTTGGAATAATAGCAGTTTTAAGTTAGTATCATTTCCTAGCTTTGAAGGAAATCATTACTTCCTTCCTCTGGACACTGTCAGTTTTTGTTTTGTTGTCCACAACATCACTTTTACCCTATCTGACTTCAATGACTTCCCCTTCACGTAACAGCATACACTTCGATAGCTTCTCATATGCATTTAAAATTAAGATCCCACGGAAATCAGTCAGGTCATAGGAGTAGTAAGTGGATATAAATAGAGATTTCATCTCTGCCTCTAACAGTTGCAGTGCAGCTGCAGGAAGTAGTTTCACATATTTGTTTGTTAAAGAAAGGCTACTTAAAGCAAAACATGCATGCTTAAAACTTAAATGGTGATTTTGACTAGTCTATAGGGTCAGCAAGGGCGGTCTAGAATACACCAACTTCTATTTACTTAGGCTTTCCTGCAGAGTCTCAAACTTAACTTTATAAAGTTGAAAATCTTTCGAAACACCTGAAAAATGTCCTTGAAAAAAATCTTGCATCTTCTTCCATTATTTTTAAACTTCTTGTAAAACAGAATTTCTCAACCTTTTACCATCAACACTTGACTTCAATGTATTAAGATTTCTCAGATTTTCACAGTATCTGTCTTGAACATATGTGATCTGGTGTTGATCTCTGTTGTCTTCTATCCCCTTGCTGGTGAGGCATGCGCACTTAAGAAGAAATGAAATGAATTGGTGGCAGAGCTTACTACTCTGACCTGTAGAGAAACCTTCTGTATCTCATGTACGTAGTTAATTTTAGCTTCACTGGGGGGTCTCAAATAAATCAAATCGGTAACTAAAAGTATTTAATAACTTGCTTTTATGGTCTCATTTTTTTTAACATCACTAACTTTCTTGGACAACAATACTACTCTGTGTTATCTTACTGTACAGATATTTACAATTGCAAGTGGAAATTTTCATGGGATGTCCTTGTCCCACCTGAAGTCACTAGCAGAACTCCTGGTTGGGATCTATAGAGCAGGCACCTGGTCCAGAGCTATTACCTCTGAAATTTCTCTTCTGTATCTGCCATACTTCCTTCTGTGTCTAAGAAACACCAGTGCTTGTAATCCTTAGAATAATTTAGCCTTCTTATTCCCACCTGAATGATTCCATGCAATTTTCTTCAATTCCCTATATACCCTCAATAGGCAAACTCATTGATTTTTCACTCTAAAGGGATCTTTCTAGCTTGGAGTTCATAAAATTTATGAGAAACTTGGGCTGTTTCAAATTATGTTCTTATTGACATTAACAATAATTTTGCAGTGATACAGCTCAGTCTCTCAATTTCATTCAGTACATCTGGAGTGAATCATTACCCTATGTGAGTTTTTATTAACCTTAATAGCAATATTTTCCTCTCTTAATTCTTTGTGGGTTTTGGATTTCTTGGTGCCTGCTTCTGTCTATGACTACTACTTCTCACACTACAATTCATGCATCCCTAAGGAAATGCCACATCTGCTTCATTCTATTGCAAAGGCAATATGATTATTAGATTTCTATTTTCTATTGAATTATCTGCTTTTGAAATCTGATTGGACCTTTCTCCCTGCATATTTATTTTTCTTAAAAATGTTTTTCAAGGACTTTTTCTATACCTTATATTTGAACTCCCAAATAGAGTACTTTGAATTCACTGACTTTCTTTCACCTACAGTAGTAGTCCAATTTTCAAAGAAACGTGCCAAGTCAGGTACAATTTACCATAAATATAGGAAGATCCCCTGATGCTTATTTTTGTATGTGTTTATTTGAATCTATTTTGAAAAATGTTTCTTTTAAAACAAGCATTTTGTTTATCTTCACATGGTAAAAATAAAGAATGGTTAAAAATAAACCAAAATTCTAAAATGTCTTCAATGCTCTAATTCATTGTCGATCAAATCTTCCTAGAGAACTGTTAGCAGCTTGTAAATGCTGATCTCATTGTAGGTAAGGTTGAACTACTTAATGGCAGGCATAATTTCTTTAAAAAAATACCATACTAAGTAACTAATGGAATTATACCAGGAGGCATAACAGAAAAGATTATTGCAATAAGTGACCTAGCTTTAATAATGTCATGCAAAATTGTAATTGCAAAATTATCCACTATGTTATAAATGTTCACTAATATAATATTCGAGATACTCATAATTTGAAGCACTTCATGAAGTAAGCAATTATTTTTTCCAGTGTATAAATATCAATTCCATTAATTTTAATAATCCCTCCCTCACTGTGCAATCCTAAGAACTGTATATTTAGACATAGCACAAAATGCCTTCAACCGTGACAAGAAAGCACGTGTTATAACAGAGTGTTTGGCTTTCTAAATCTTGGTACTGAGCATATCTAGAAAGATTTGGAAGTCAGGTTTGAGATAAGAACTCAGAACCACATAGGACTACCTGCAACCCACTCCAATAAAGATTGACAATATGTTCCAGGTTTCTTTATCTCTGGAAAGATGGTGTGCATATATGTTCGTTCGTCCGTCCGTCCATCCATCCATCCACCCACCCACGTAATCTCACAGTATTTTAATACTATACCTTCAGGACTTAGGTCAACCCCATTGTTTTGTTAAATATTGAAAATAGGAAGCTTGATATGCATGGATTTTTGACTTTTTTTTTTTTTCAGTCTGTAAGTACTGGGGGTTCTTTAGTACTGGAGAACTGCGGTTGATTAGCCTGGAGAAGAGGAGGCTGAGGGGAGATCTTATTGCTCTCTACAACTACCTGAAAGGAGGTTGTGGAGAGGAGGGAGCTGGCCTTTTCCCAAGTGACAGGGCACAGGACAAGAGGAAATGGCCTCAAGCTCCAACAAGGGTGGTTCTGGCTTGCCATCAGAAAAATTTTTTTCATGGGACGGATCATTGGGCACTGGAACAGACTGCCCAGGGAGGTAGTTGCATCACCTTCCCTGGAGGTGTTTAAGGATGGGTGGATGATGTGCTGAGGGGTATGGTTTAGTGACTGATAGGAGTGGTTGGAATAGATGATCCTGGGGGTCTTTTCCAACCTAGGGATTATGTGATTCTGTGATACTGTATTATTCAGCAGGTTGAGGACTGTATCATGGGTGGGGTTTTTTTGTTGTTGTTCCCTAAACTACATTAAGGTATTGTCAGAATGAATTGGAAAGCCAAATTTTTCCCTCTGAAGATGACTTAGTTAAATACAATAGTTTTCCTTCAAGTTCCCTGGCATTTTCTGACATGTACTTGTCCACATGTGAAGGAATCTACTGGACTGATCCATAAACCAAACATCTGTAGACAGATAGTCATCTCTGCCTGCCCTTCCTGACATGACATTGTGTCTGTGAGATAATGTTAGCATGTAGGAACCTCACTCCTAGGACTAGAAATACTTGTGCCACAAAGTCCAGCTTTGTTCTGTCATGGTTTACCACTCTGCATAACTCTGCCAGAAATGTCAGACACTTCATTTTGTCTTTACTTGTTTAAGAAGTTGTGTTGTTTGTACATTAATTTTGTTGGTATTGAGTCCAGAAATTTATATTCCAGTGACTAGAAACCTTTGTCTAGTTTTGAAGCTGTGTTCTATCCATGTGGAAACATCAAATGATAGCTCAAGCCGTTTTGTTTCTCCTCTGCCTCCTCCAAAGCACAGACAGAAATTCTGTTTTAAATGAGTTCTGATTTCTTGGTTTCTGCTCAGAAGTGCACACAGTGTACCCAGGCCCAGCCATGTCAAAACCTCAGGTAGCTCAAGACCAAGGCTACAGAAGCAATGGAAATATGGACAAACACATATGTAGGTTTATATATGCTATGTATATGTTTTTTATCTGTGTAACAGTCATCTCTCTCTGTTATGAAAACCTGCCAGAGCTGGTAAAAATTATTTTCTATGAACCAACTAATTTAGGCATAACTGATTAATTACCACAAACCAACTTTACCATGGCATCTTTGAGTCAACTCTTAAGATCTTTGTGCAGGCACACAGGAGTAAAACATTGTCTAGTGTTGACTAGAAAACTGACTCTTCTACACCTTAAGTATCTGCTTATTTCTTTTTCCCATGCTGAAAGCATGCCTGGGCTAGGCAGCATGCACAGCATGGCCCTCCTGCAGTGATCCCCCAGAGAAAGCACAGACTCCTGCGGCTGTTACACCAGAGGGAAGCTGGCAGACTCATTGGCAGCCCAGCTAGTGATGACGCATAAAGCTGATAGTCACATTCCTCATCTTCAGGCTCATTGAATTGGATGGAATGGGGTGAGAATTTTTTAAAATATAATGGTTTTGATTAAATTTAACTATTGAGGTGTGTTAGCAACTGTTTACCAGAACTTTATCAATAACATAATTTCATAATTTTGCCTGAAAGTGCTAACCCTTAGAAGTTCATTTGTTTGTCTATTAGGCCCTTGTTACATGTGTCTGATTTGTACTTGCAAGGCCCACAGGATTCATTAAAACTGTTCGCCTTTTGGAAATGTAACTGTGTAGTTCACTGGAAAATACTGCCGAGGAAAATCTGTATTCAGAATGTTTTAGTAAATATAGTTTATTTTCATTCAGCCAGGATAGAGTTAAAAAAGTGAAAGATTTTTTTTAAAATGAAATTTTAATTTAAATAAGTTGATTTTGTAGCTATCTGATACTAGGATGATGAATGTTATCCAGTCTTTAGAATAAATTATTGTAATGAACTTAGATCATTTCATATATATGTGTTTTTATATTAAGAAGAGAATTTGTGCAGCATAAACCATATAATTTATCTTTCTTGCAGCCAGCTTGGCAGTTATTTTGCCTCTGGAATGCTAATAACCACCAATTTTTATGCAATGAATAGTGGAATACATAGTATTTAGAAATACTCAGAAGAAAAATATCTTTTCAAGAGGGGTAAAATCATAAAAATGTGTGAAGGATCACTAATAGCAAAAAAAATCCTCAATCAAAACACCATCCTTAAAACTGAGTAACTTACAAGAAGTTATGAAAAATATCAATCAATCCACTAAATTAGAAAAAATATTTTAGATACACAGATGTAATAATTAAACTAAAGAACAAAGGGGAAGAATTTTGAAGAACAAATCTGAATTTTAAAAACAGTTCTGGTAAGCACATCTTTCCAAATTTTCAGTGTTATAATATTTACTTTTTATTTGCATATAAAGACCTGCCTAAAAAAGGACTTTCTATTCACTGCAGGGACCCTTGTCACAAACACGATCAACATGATATCAAGTGGTATAAACAAATAGAAGACAGAAAGGTGAATGATGAGTCAAATTTCTTTCTATCACTCCAAAGTCACTACTGCTACAACCTAATTTCTTTACTCCATGTCTGAAGCCTGTGATCAGGGTAGTTTCATTTCTGGTTTTACCAGAGGGGGTCGTGTGCCCCAGGGATTTAACTCTAGGGACTCCTTATTTTAAAACAATCAATGCACTATGGGGAGTTGGTTTCTGAGGCAGTACTTTAACATGAGATC
Organism: Piaya cayana; assembly: GCA_013389865.1. Lineage (NCBI taxonomy): Eukaryota > Metazoa > Chordata > Aves > Cuculiformes > Coccyzidae > Piaya > Piaya cayana. Next base: position 64,155 of record WAAB01023474.1, on the reverse strand, counting down.
TGCTCCCTACAGTATATCTACAAAATTGATATACTGTTGTTTGTATACAACAAATTACTCCTTTCTATGAGCTGAGGTGGAGGAAGGAGCAAGTTCCATCCCAGCAATGTACCAGAATTACTAGTCCTGGTTGTCCTACACCACCCTTCCACTGAAAGACATGATCTACCTCATGGGTTTTGACATGCCAAAAGTCAGCACTCTGTTGACTATTCACTAGGTAGCACACAGTTACATGCCATTTTTACCACTGCTTAACCAATGTTTCCTGGTGTAACAATTTTTCCATGTTGAATTTCACAGCATATTTGACACTGGGTAGTGACAAATTTCAATGTCCATGACTGCAGCAGAGAACCAAGATTCCTGGAAGTGTATGCTGTCACACCCCCCAGCAGCAGCAGCACCAGACCAATTTCTTTCCTTTGTTGTTCAGCAATTTTATTGCTGACAGTTTGTAAGTTGTTCTATGACAGGAGGCAGAGCTGAGGCGTGAAAGTGTATCTATAGCAGAATCCTGGCTGCATTTAGCCAAAGCACAAAAATCTGCAAATGGAGCCTCCAAAGACGTGAGATACTAGAGTAGTTTACATTGCTGGTATTTCATCACAGGCCATGGGCATTGTGCCATCTCTGTTCTGCACAGAGACATAAAACTGAGGCATCTTTCTGAATTCCTTTTCAAGAATATGCAAGGCTCAATATTAGACTAGTGAATTGATGCTTCAGTCTTACCGTCTACACCAAAACTTATCTGATGTCCACCCTCAGGATACTCTACATAAACGAAGAGAAAGTATCTTTGTTCAAGAGAAGTTTCCTTTGCAGAGTAAGTCTGGCTCAGGAAAATGGTCTAGGTAGCACTTAGTAGATTGCAGCAGCAATCATATCTGCTTCCTCTTCTCATGTGAACATTTCTAGAAGTTTAACATGCTACAAGCATTTCAGCCATCCACAAGATCCCATCTGCATCACTACAGCCTCTTGGTGGTTTGCCTGGTTGCCACTACACTTAAATGACTGTGCTGCTCTTTGAAAGACCTTTGCCTGCAGGGGTGGTAGCTGGGTTGAAGAGCATAAGTCTTAAACAAGAAATCTATAGATGCATGGGTTGTGGTCTGAGGGCATTAGAAATGATGTATGCAATTCAAGAGCAGAGTTTGTCCCTGCGTGTGTGTCCCAGCTCACAAGAAACAAGATATTGGTTACTTTCTTATACGAGCTTAAAATGTTGTGTGGCTTTATAAATTTGTCAGCTAGTAAGTACACTATCAAACCTATGTAGCATTGCCTTGATAAGTTGCCATCAGTTTGGGCAGGTGAAAAAAAGACCCAAACTCAATAAACAAGCACTGATAAAATTTATTGGTGCTGAAGGATTTATTTTGTTGATACTGTCAGTATTAGTGTCTCATCTGTCTCCTTTGCAGGCTGAAAAGTTTCTGCAGTGAATTACGGACAGTCAAAATTCCTTTTCATCTGATGTTTTGAATGCTGTAAGCACAGAAAGAGAGGGAGAAAGTGAGGCCTGCAGAACAAAATCTATAGAAACACACCAAAGAAACTAGCTTCAGTAAACAGAGCTTCAGTATGAGAAACCCAAAATGAAACAACTTTTGTGTCTGGGTGACAATCTAACAGACATTAAACTGATGCCACTTTGGCAAAAGTCAGTAAAGTGTTTTATCTGATATAGACAAGCTCTGATGCTTACAACAATTACTTACTGTTTGTTGGCTAAACCTGGCCTCTGCTTCCAAATCATTATTTGAGTTTTGTGGCAAAATGTGTTGTCTTTTATTGTTAGGTCTTTTTCACTATGCACCTTCTCCCATAGAGAAAAAAAACAAACCCCACAACAACAGACCAAACCAAAACCTAACAACCCAGTCCTCTGTCTTGTCAGCATTTGAACTGCCTTTTGTTTGATTAAGATAGAATTACATGCACTTTCCTGAGCATGTCAGTCTTTATTCTCTGGGGATGGATTTCCACATGAAGAAAGGATTCAGAAGAATCCTCTCCCAGCTCTCACTACAACTTTGTGGTATGGCTCCAGGATACCTAACCTCTGATAAGTTACAGCCGTATCCTCAACCTTATCAACATAGATATTATTTTCAAGACTGGATTCACTTAGACCTTTTTTTCCTAATGTAGCCTGTTTCCAAAATAAGCACAGCTGAGAAGTTCAACGGTGAAGTTACCAAGGTCACAGAAGGTTGTTGCTCACTTTGCCATGATATGTAACAACCCCCCCCTACTCTACTTCAGTGGTTAATGTTGGGTCTTTTGAAACAGCTGTAGTGAGGTGGTTGTTTTCAGCCCAGTTTACACATTCTGCAGAAGTATTACCTCCAAACAGCTTTGCAGATTCAGGGCTGTCTTCATACTTGCTGGTGCCACAGGGTGGTGATGAAACTATATTCATAGTCCTCTGGAAATTTAGAAGAAATTGCAGAGTATGTCCTGAATGTTTTATCAGTTTTACACTGTACTCTATATGGACTATGATTTACTGCTCTCTGTGTTCATGTGAGACAGGTTTGCCATGAATAACCTTATATGAGCTGGAGGCTGGGACCTGTGGTGCTCTGATTCTTCCTTCTCTCCCCAGCAGCAGGGTCATCCTGAGCAGTATTGCTGGTGCTTGGCACCTGGCTCAGCCACTTATGGTGAGCTGTCACTTTAAAAGAACTTATCTGAAGTGATAAAATCATATATCACTGCTGCTATTATTGCAGTGCTGAACATCTATTAACACTGACAGTCAAGTAATGAGGTGACTACAACAGTTAATTTCCATGTTTCCATTGATCTAGGCTCTGGAAGACTATTATGCTGATTCTTTATGTACATCTGAATACTAGGAGAAGTGGATGAAAGGAAGTCCCATGTTTCAGCACTTTCACCTCTCTGCTAGACATTGCCAAAAGGCCACTGTCTTTGGATTGCTTTCCTGTTCTGAAGTGCCAGAAATTTGTTATAGCATTATTTCATGGTTTACTGAACATGGGGAGAATTGCAACGAGCAGTGCATTTTTGCAAAATCAGTGTAACCCTCACTTGATTCATACTGTTTCAGAATCCAGTGGAATAGCTTTACTCCTTCTGTTTTGTGACAACAAATCATTAGCAATGTTACCAGGAGACAAAAATATCACTGGAATAGGTGCTGAATATTAAGATTAATGTATCTACTGAATGATTAGATGTTGGTTTTTTCCCCAATAAAATACTAGCATTAAATAATATTGCACAATTAAAAATATCAAACCCACATGAAGAGAGCAATTGCACTAAAAGCAAGAGATGAAAGCTAGGCTTTCCCAAAAGGCATGCTGCTGTCAGCGCCTGTATTTCTTTTAGAGACCTACACTTAAAATCACCTCTCTGGTTAAGGGAACATAGGCCACCCCAGTTCAGTAAAGAGCTGTAGGCTGAAGAATAGGCTATGTCTTTGTAACCAAAACTGGTAAACAGACACAATCTAAGGGCAATATAGTCTCATTTTTTTGGAAGGTAATTGGATCTACACCTTGCCTACATAGTTGTAGGTCCACTGCAAATAATGGAGTCATATTGGTTTGTGTTGAGGTTTGCACCTACTGCTTTCAACAGACTAGTGAGAACCTACAGCAGGCTTGGGCATTATCTTGCCGACTTTCAGCAGCTGACAGAATGTCAGGAGAGGTCTCAGACAATGGGATCCACTTGAGGAGTTATAGGGTTTGTCTGCTCAGCACAGTTGTGGGAGGAATAGGCTACAAAAGGAGCAGTAACTGCGCTAGCTCTGACACTGGAGTCAAACCAGCTACAATCTCCTGGCACACTGTTAGCATGGTTGTATTGGGTTAGGGTGGGTCTGGATGCAAATAAATGGTTAAAGTTCAGTTCTGAGTCTCTCGGAGGCACTTGATCCCTGTGATACCTATTGTCTAGCATAAATAAAGCCTGGTGAACACTAAAAATCTCCAAAATATTAGTAAACACCCCCATATATCTGCTTCGTAAATGAAATTAAATTAATCCAGTAAGTACTTGCATTGAAAGCCATACTAGTGAAGAAGGTTTTCTGGAAAGTAATTAATTATCTAATGGTGTCTACCAGTCACTATAGCAGTGGTAGTGCTGCTTAAAGCTTTAACACTGTTCACACTCCACTGTGCCATGAACTACATTAATGTCTAAGAGACTGTGTTTGCCTCCAAGATCTTTGTGTCAATTGTGCATGAAGCACAAATACAGATGAGTACACATACACTGGGTACAAAGAGAGGCAGCTGAGATGATGTCTGAAGAGTGATCCTCCATTTCACTTCCAGAGTCAAGGTCTGCATCACCCTCACTGTGCTGCTATCCCTGAAGCTTAATCCTCTCTTCTGCAGACCTTATTACCACACGTGCCTATGCTCAGGAATGTATGATCTGCCTGTATGCAAAGTTATAATACAATAGACAAATGAAAAAAAGGGGAGTCTACCTGCATTTTCTTTTCCTTAGAAAGCTTTTTTTATTTCTGTAATCTTTTTCCATTAATTTTAGTTTGAAGTTCCTCTCAAACTGAAGTTTTTGTAGTGACTTTAATTTCTCTAATTCCTAACATGAGCATCCTCTCTGATCTCAACCTTTTACTTCCTTCCTTTCAATAGTCCTCATAGCAAAGACATCTGTAAAAGCCATTTACAAATGAGGAGATGCATAAAAATAATGCCAGCCCTCAGTTCTTCAAGACAGTAATTTATATTTTCTTGTAAGTGCAGAAATGTGAGTTGTTTTGTTTTATTAAAAATGGAAAATTTTACAACCTTGTAAATAGCTGGAAAGAAAACCCCCTGTGTAAAGGTTATCAAGAAGGTTTTAACTCAGTGTCTGTACAGTAATGGAAAGCCTGGCTCAACAACTGGCATGGTGCATCTGGGGAGAAGTCCATAGTACAGACAGAAATTCACATATACAACCGAATGTGCCTGGTCTCAGCTAATTATCTGTAGTTAATGGACAAAGAGGCATACTTACTTCCAATATATATGGTAAGAAGAGAAAAAATAGTCTCTGGACATGTTTCCATTGTATGTTAAAGGGTCCTACACAGAGACCTGAGCCTTGATCATTGACTGTTAGTAGGCTGGAGTTAGATGTAAGACCCCATTGAGCAAATAATATTTAGACAACATTCAGAGAGTTAAAGGCAGCCAATTACGAAAAGCACCACCTGGCCACCCCTGCAATCAGCTTCCACCTTCTGTTTTAGTGGTGCATACCCATTGCACCTTGTGGTTTTCAGGATGGCTGCAAGTTACTTATGGAAGCAGCAGGATCATCTGTTGGAATCATCACTCACTGCTTGGAAAAATGCATGTCTATGCATTTTGCATGGAATAACTAGCTGGCAATAAGATTTACTGTGGTATCTAACCCTTTGAAAATTGTATATTTAATAAACATTTGGAATATTTGAGTGGAAAAATTATCTTTGGATTTAGGACTTGAGGGAAAATAATCTGGTCCTTTCCTTGCTGATTCTACTTTGTGCAAACAATCTGAGAGGAGAACCTGCAAGACTAGTCAGGCAAATTTAAGCTCTGTGTTACTCCTCCTATATCACTCCTGTATCTTCCTTGGCTATTTAAACAGTAGCAATTCCTCTCTCTTTTGGTACTAATTTTCTTCCCCCAGGTACAATTTCTCTTCTTTGCATTTCATTTGGCTGTTTCCTACCACTTCTTTTTTCCTGGTATACTGATGTAGGCATGATTGTGTGCAGTTGGGCACAGCTCATCATTACTGTGATTGGAAAAATTCTGGTAACAGTGAAGAAGTTGGTAACATCAGCTCCCAACATCAGTTGCTTCAGCCTTCTGTTAGCTTAATTCTAAAACTCACCTTAAAATCCTAAAAACTTACTTGTTCAAAAGGGTGAGTAAATGACTTGATTGCTCAGTCAGAAAGAGGTTTAACAGTATCACTCAACCTGAAGGGACCTAACTTTGGTTTACAGTTGTGTAAAGAGATTATGTTCACAGCCATGGGAATTGTCACATAACTGCAAAAATTACACCACAGAAATAGAAACACGCCCCTTCCATACCTTCTGCTGACTTATGTCTGTGAATTATGATTCTGGCTACCAGTGCAGTGAATAAAGAGAAGGAAAAAAAGAAGGTGAGAAAGAAAGGGCATGTGGGGAACACTCAAAACCAAAAAGCCACAGCTTGTGACACCAGAGGGCAATGTTCTCTTGCTATATCAGTTGCAGAACAAACCCAAAAGGTCGAAGAATCTGCATCACAGGCAAAAGCTCTTTTGAAAAAAAGATGATGTTTTTTTTAAAAACACAAAATTTGTGGGTTAATGCGCTAAGCTATGAAGCTTTGAAGTGTTGCATGGCGTACAGGGACTGTTTACATAGAATGCTTTTTTATTAATACTAAGTTTTAGAGTGGATCATATGTGTAATATCAACAGACATACAATGTCAAGGAAAGCTGAAAATCTTAAGCACCTATGTGCTCAGTGTAAACACAGTATAAATCCCCCTATATTCACTTTTTCTTTGAGTGTACAAAACAGACAATGGTCTTACCTCAAAATAACTTGGGAACAATTGCTTGTGTAATTGCTCAGTAAAAATTAAGGTCCTAACAAGTTAATAAACATATGTAACATTGAAGTAACAGTCAAAAAGTTAAAAATGCCCTGATGTATTTTCATAGAAGTATTGAAAACAGGCACACTCCCTTCTTCCCCTGTGCCATTTCCACAGTGGGTTTATTATTATTATTGGGTCATCAGGTACTGGAACAGGCTTCCCAAGGAGGTGGTTGAGTCACCATCCCTAGAGGTATTTAAAAGATGGGTGTATGAGGTGCTGAGGGGCATGGTTTAGTGGTTGATGGGAATGGTTGGACTCGATGATCCTAGAGGTCTTTTCCAACCCAGTGATTCTGTGATTCCCTTCAAAATTTGGCAAGCTGGAAAGATACAACCTCTCCCTTTCCTCCAAATAAAATAAGAAGGCATTCTTGGTTTCCTGCTCAAGGCCATGCTGGAACCTATTAGAGCTCCTAGGAAGGTGCATATGCTCAGGCAGATCTGAAGCCCTGTACAGTAGGCAACACTCCTAGTCAGCCCCAGTGTGGTGCAGCACTTCCACCTGCACCTCCTAGCCATGAATGTCTATCTACCCTTCATTATAGAGAGCGGGAGGGTCAATTTGTCCATAACTGGATAATTATGTCTGTTAAATGATAAAACATCTCATGCAGAAATTAAAGGTAAATAGGAATGAGTTTATGAATAGCCTCAGGGGCAGGTGTGAGGTCAAAATCCTCAAAGGGATTTAAACATTACAATGTCAGGTTCTAACTTGCTGGTTTCTGTGGTCCTTATCTGATGAACTGGAAGAGACACCTAAAAATGGGGTCTGTAAAATGGCTAATGATCAGAATTTTCTGAAGAGGATGGAACAGGAGGGTGGAAATTCACCAGCATCCTTTGGTACAGAGATCGGCTTCATCCTGAAAGATCTTAAAACTATCTTCCCTCTCTGGGGACAGCCCTAGTCCATTGCACAGAAGTTGGGTGTACATTGAAGGGGGCAGGGGAAGGACAGGAGAGAGCCCAGAGAAGGGGAGCAAAGGTGACTGAAGGTGTACAATGGCTTGTGCACAGGGTACGGCTGCTCAGCTCCACAAAACCAAGATAAGGGCAAAACTATGAGAATGCATAGTATGGAGAAAGTGAGGAAACATGATGGTTCAGTGTTTCTCCTATTTAAAGAACTAAGGGACATCATGAAAAATCAGGTGATAATGGATGCAAAACAAAGTCTTCATTGATATTGCAGATGCTGGAAGCTTACTTTGAATTTTAGAAAGCAATCCAGTACAGAAAATCCAGTAAGAACTATTTAACAGATACCACCTTTGTCTCAATGATTTATTAGCCATGAACCTGTGAAGCTGAGAGAGATTAGTGGGAATGAAGCACTGTAGTCTTTCCTTGTTTCTGTACTCTTCCCTGCTTTGGGTCACTGATGGAGACAGTTCTGCAGGGGAGAGAATGCTGATTTGAAGTGGTATGTCTATACCTTATAAATTTAATTCTACTTGTTATTGTTTTCCACTTGGTACTGGTAATGGATAATGCCTTTTCCCATTTTCTTTGAGTATTAAAAAAGAGAATGTTCATAACTATAAAGGTTAGAGATTAAGTTATCTGGTTCTTCTGTCCGTGCCCACCCCACCCCTACCGCCCGCCATCTACAGCTGCTTCAAATCTACATTATCATTTTGTCTAGTTACCACATTGTCTTATAGGGGTATTTCAAATATCTTCTTGTGACTTACAAGCTTTACTGACCTCACTTGTGTGCAAAGATGGTAGAAGAATATTTAAAAGAAACACTAATTAAAATTCTGCAGATAAATAGAAAGGGAGATAAAATGGAATAAGTCTTGGGCAGAGGAATATTGTGTCAGGCTATCCTGATGCCTATCTTATCCAAGAAGATTGATAAGAATCTTTGTTCATGTAATTAGGAAAAAAAAAAAGAGATTTTCCTGTAGACAAAATCAGTAGATCAAATCTGTCTGACCTTGAGCAAAGTGTATGGTAGAGTGGTGTGTGGGAAATTACTCAGCTAAAATAGTGGAGATGGGGAATATTACAGGAACTGAGATGTGGTAAGGAGCTCTCTAAATGAGAGACGACAATGAGTCATGCTGTGAGGTAAATGATCAGGCTGAAAGAGGCTACTAGACAATATTCTCAAGGCCTGATCTTAGAACAGACCTTGTTTAGTATTTCTAACAAAGACCTTGGCATAAAAGACAGGACCATAATAATGGAATTGGCTGACACAAATAGGAAGTATCTGTAGTGTACAGCAGTAGTGGAGTCTTGTCCATTGACGTGGGATAATCTTGAGGACTGGAAGGGTAGAAATGGATCCAGCAGGAGACAGGGCAAGGAAACACATCTTTGGGCTAATTGTATGAATCTGTGATAGGATCTTAGTAGTGGAAAAGGACATTTGAGAGAGCTTCTTTTACTACAAGACCTCAAAAGAAGTTGGCCTAGTTAACAAAGTAAAATGATGACTCTAGTGTGGGTGGAAAGGGTGGTTGTCTCCTATAAGCATCTAAGAGAGGAGACTGCTGGGGTTTGAGAACTACTTTAACTAAATGACGTGTTTGTGACAAAGTTATTTGGGGTAACTCAGCCATAAATCAGCTTCAGTTGCAAATTGGAAAGATTTGTTATCATCTGAAGATAAAGAATATGGAACCATATTCTAGAAGGGATAGTAAAGGCAAAACCAAATAGTTTCTAATTAAAAGTTGATACTTCATAAACTTGTATTATTGATTATATGATAATGCCTGGTTCCAATGACCGAAACTGGACTTGGTTGCTCAAAAATCCTCTGCCAGACTTAAAATATTTTTAGTCATTTAGTTAAAAGTGGTCTTGCTTTTAATCAAAATATACTGTATTCTTTTGTTCAGATAGACCAGGTTCAACAGAGAGTTGCCATCCCAAATGCCTGTTAGCACAGTAACTAATATACGTGACCAGGCAGGAATTGAATCAGGCCTCATAGAAACCTTGGAAAAAGAATTGGATGTAAACAGAACTTTTATTCTTTCTCTTTCCAGATTCTTCTGCCAACATCTTAGCAATGCCTTTCAAGACATGCTGAGATAAACAGTGCAGTAAACTGGCAGAGTCACAGATTGTAAGGCCAGAACAGATTGCTTGGGCCAGCCAGTCTGACCCTTGGCATTTCTCAAGGCTATGAGGTACATTGCTTTCACTACCTTATCTTACAATGTCTAATCTGATACTGATGACCTGGGAGGCTTTTTTTTGTCCCTCAGAAGAAGAACTGGGTGATTTCTATGCAGCAAAGAATTTATTAAAATCATACTATTTCATTTCAATGTTTATGAGTCGTCCTTAGGTTGATGTGTGTTCCCAAAATATTTCATTCAATCATTCATTGCTGCTAGCATATTTGAGACTATGAGCTTTTCATATGGAACTTATTATTCCTTCAAATTTGTAGTTTGTTAATTGAAATATTCATCATGATATATAGCAGGTATAATGGTTGGTATCATAAGGTTTCTGGCATTGCTGCTCTTCCTTGACTGGATGGGTCATAAATCATTCAGGCACTTTCAAAAAGCTACTGACCACTTCCCAGATAAATATCTCTGTATTTGAGTACAGTTTTGTAATACATTCTCTTTCTACAATTTTCTTTCAGTAGAGAAGTGTTCTGCAGATCAGCATTTACTAAAAATGATGGCTGGTACTGTGATGCAGGTAACACTGAAATGGGCCCTGGGTTTTACTCTGAACATTTAATTGCAGGCATTACTCTGCTCGGTTTTGCAGTTTTATAGCACTGCTAGTAGCGCACATAACCAAAAGATTTCATCAACAGGTTAGATAATTCTTAATCTTGTCAGCTCACAAGTGTGTGAATATTGCCTTTTTTTCTTATCAATTGTTCCCTTGAAGAGATAGTGATCACAGTTACTGCTTGCTTGGGTAATTGCTAGTATGTTTTTATCTGACAATCTTGATATGTGAGCTTCATTACACTAGTTTCCACCAGAGTTAGCCACAATATACAATAATAAGAGAAAGAAATCAGTATCTGACTTTTCCATATCTATAGGAAATGCATAAGTGTGTTTTGTGTAGATTAACATGCACACCTATACATACAAATTAATCTAATTCTTCATTGTTCTCAAACCATGGGCATGATTAACACATTCAAAATGTGAATCTTGTTTGTTTAATTTTACATGTGTATTTAATTTTACATTGAACTAGGAACAATGGAAGAAAATTATATCAAGCAGTGCTTTGCTGCAACTCCCAATTCCTCAGGAAAAAACTCTGCAAGGATATGAGCATGTTCTGCTTGTTCTGCAGAGATTCAGAACAATACTGCTTACCATCTGTTGAAATATAGTTAGAAGACTACATGGCATACTTCCATGGCATTTTCACTTATTCCAGTCACTAGAAGAACCAGAATCCTTTGAGTAATGGGAAGAATAAAATAGCAGTGGGTTATCTGTATGAAAAGACCAAAAAATTTCTATATGAGCAAAAGTGGAAAGCAAAGCAGAGAGGGAAGTAAGCTGAAAAAACTGGTGGAAATTTCCAAGTATGGGTAATTCTCCCTTTCTGAATGGAAAATTTTTACGTGACTTAAAGCCTCCTTGGGATAACCTCATAATGAACACAACTACTGCATTCAATACTTAAGAGCTCCCTATAATATATATTCACTTAGACTGTCTATTTGCAAGTCTTTGATGTAATCCTATGTCTAATGCAAGAAATGTGGCTTCAATGGCCACCTAAAACCTTCTCAGCTAATCACATCTGTGAACTCTGTAAGTGCCGCCTGCCTGCTCCCATAATGGCTTATTAATTTCTACTTGCTTCAGATGCCCCTTAAGTTCACAGATGACTACATCTCCACCTGTAAAGTTTTCCAAGGAATCTCCTGTTGACCATGCCCAGAACTACAAACCACCAAGGGCTGAGTAGACAGTCCCTAATAGTTGTGTGAAGCTTAGGGCACATAGCTCCAGTTTTGAGAGCTTTTACCTACATTTAGGTAGTGGCATCTCTGAGACTTCTGTACCCAAGAGCAGCCAACTGGCTGCATAAATCACAGTGTGAGGTGATAGTTCCAGTCCCTTGTCAGGAGAAAGCATTGATACCAGCAGACCTCCATGTCAGCTACATGTCTACTTCGACACAATCAATAAAATAGTGGCTGGCAGGTGAAGGAAGGTGGCTTTTGTCCTCTCAGTTATTAACCTACTGTACCACAGCTCTGCCTCTTTCTGTGAATTTTGGGCATTGCAACATATGCATACTGTGTCACTTGTGGCTCTGCCCTATCTGCTTAGACCCTACAGTAGATACTTCTGTCAGTAAAACTGCAGGGTCAGATTTGATTGTAGGTGTCTACCTACAGATTTCAACCTCTCCTCTGTCCAGTGTAGAATTATTCCCATTGCAAAGATTTCAGAACTGAGGAGCAACTTTTCAGCTGATGATTTTTCTCCCTTATTCCTTCTATTTTATCATTCCTGGCATTCATTTTGTTGCTATACCCTTTAGTCATTCTCATTGCCTCCTCCCTTTGCATTATTCCAGGTGCAATATTGTTACGTGCTTGAGAGGGTGAGAGTGGATGCTGCCTGTGCCAGAATCAAATATTCTCTCAGAGGCTTAAAATCACCAGCCATGTCTACATTGGCTGCTGCTGCTACTGCATATATTCACAGTGCAGACCACACCAGGAGCGCAGAATGAAGGCAGCTGGGTCTTTAAGGATGTTTAAACACACTGGAGTATATTTGCACTGGGAACAGTAGGAAAAATGATATTATCCTCCAAAAATGCAGCTTTATTTGCAGATTGCACAGTGACTGATAATCGTGTATTTCCCCCAAACCTTACCTGCTGGAATATAATCAGATCATAATCTCCTACCTTCAAACAAACAGTGACTGAAGCTTTCTTTGTTCTCACATGATCTTCAGAGGCTGTAAAGAGGCAAGCTTTTCAGGCAGCCCCACCTGTAAATCATTTGTTCTTTTTGCTTTTATTTCAATGTGTACAACCATAGGTTTGGATTTATGAGGACTTATGGTTTATTCTGTGCTTCTCAGTATTTTAAGTTCTTGTAACTCAGACACAAAGCACAGGAGAGAGAGAATACATGGGAAGAATCATCTCAGAAGATGTGGATGGCAGGTTTTTGTTTCCTACCAGAGGATGTACTGACTCCTTGACACAATATACAGAGGCAATAAGCAGAATCATAAGGTTGAGAATGCCGGGTAGTGGAGAAGTCATTAGCATAGCATATAAAGCACTAGCAGTGGGTCTCCTCTCTCCTCCTGCATGTCATTCCATCATGCCTGCTATCAGATCTAACAGTGTGCTCTGCAGGCCTTTCTTTTCAGTGAAGAAATTGTTTGTTTTCTATGATGGTCTGTTGCTGCTTTTCTTTTCCTTGTTGCTTGCCTTAAGACTGCTTTGGAATAAACAGTGACATGCCAGAAACATTGTCTTATCACAATCATACTTATAAGAAAAATAGATGGCACTGAGGATCAAAAATTACAGGAGTAGAAAAGAAAATAAGATAATTAGCTTTAGGTGGAGACCTGGGCAGGATGTTGTATCTGCAAGCTGGGGCACAGAGCTGCGCAGAAAATTTGTTAAGCCATGATATATGACATTACATCTTCAATCTTTTAGTCTATAAATGTTTAGTCCAGTATATTTATCAGCTTGCATAAGATCAAATACTGTTTGGTAATTAATTTGACAATGAGAAAAAAAAATGCCTATACCTTGCATGTGAATACGTACATTTTGCTATCTCCATTTCTGAGACTAAAATCACTTTGACAAGATACATGCAGTCCTTGATCTTAAATGTAAAGTCTTAAATATAAAGGTCTGAATCTGGAAATGAGGATGAGTAATCCACATAACGTTCAAATACTGTGTAAAATCATTAATTTATTTCTACAATTTTTTTTTTCACTTTAAAGTATCGAAATGCTGGTTAATTTGCTAAAGGTGCTGGGAGGGTTTCTTATCAGTGCAAACAGGAATTGCAAGCATTGTTTGGAAATCTTATGCCTTTGGCAATCTTGTTTCTCTTTGGATCTCAGTAATAATAAGTAATTTTCTATATATGCCATAGCACAGTAATTATGCTCTTCTGAACCTGTTATGTCTAGATTAGATTAAACAGAGAAAATTAGTTCTTATCATAATGCTTCATTAATATTTTAGAAGTAGGACAGTATCAAATGAAAATTTGGCTTTATTATCTACAGAAATATGAAGGTAGTTACATTTATGCTATTTATCATATCCAATTAGACTATGCTTGTGAAAAGAGCAGAAGACTTAGCCTTGAGTATTCTGTGCAGCTTTTCACAAATATGTGTGATATTTTCTGACATAAACTGCAGCCCAATTCTTGTGCGTCACTGAGGTCACATTTAATAGAAGCTGAAGAGCTGATGTGATTCATAGGTGTTATTGAGAGTGACAGATTTTGCTCTTGAAGAATTAAAGTCTTGCATATTTGTGTTGTTTTGCTCCTGTTGACATTAAGGTCAGTGGAATATTAGCCATTCATTTCACTGCTGTGGGTGTCAGACTCTTTAAGAGCACTTTGATTTGCTCTTAAATCTACCCTTACATATGAATTTACACACTTACCGAAACCAGTCTCCAAAGCCCCTGGAAGGAGAGTGCTCTGCTATAATGGTAGATATAATTTCTGAAAGTGGGAGGGAAAAGGCTCAAGAGATCACTCTTGGACAGCAGCTTCACAGTCTTTCCACAGCAGCAAGTCTTTTAAGTAATTAAATACCCATCCTTTCATCTGTGATCTGTTTTCATGTGTTCTTAAATTTCATAAACTGCCAAATTAGGTATTCAATAATAAGTAGTAGATTGCAGTTCTTATATTAACAACCAACAATTAGTTCAGCGAATTATGAGGTCTGACCTACTGAAGCAGTTTTGGATATTAACAGACAAATAGTGAGATAAAATAATGTTCAGTATGAGTCTAAGCTCAGAAATTTGCCTGTTGTACTGTTGGTGAAAAACATTTACCTGGTGAAAATGCTGCAGGGTGGTGGTCCTGGACTGGTCACTAGGCAGCCAGGTCTGCCCTGTGCTCTTAAATCCCCGTAGATGGGCCAAGAAAATGTGATACTTTTTTCATGACTGTGTGGGCTTTGGCTCAGTCTGCCATGCAGCCAGGAGCTGATTTGATGTTACAGTCTGGAGCAAGATTTACTTTTGGACTTCATATTTCTTTTGTCCTCTCCTACAGGTTTTAGCATTTATGCAGCTATATGAATCTCTTTCATGAACTACTCAACACTGTCTGGTTGTCATGATCCCCACAATCACTTGTGGCCCAATTTGCTTCAGTCTTGCTGAGATCAACTTCCCTCAGCACACACCCTACCCTGAGATGGCACATATTCTTAAAATCTGACAAAAATTATGTTTAAGTAAAAAACCCAAACCAAAACACTAAAACAAACCCAGCCTTGGTAGGCTGGACAGCTCACTCTCTGCTGTGTAAATATAATAGCTCCTTTATCTGTGATTCTGTGATATAAACAACATTTTGCCCTACATGCTGACAATCTGTGATAAGTTCTGCTGTTGCTGAACAGGAGAAACATATCTGTTTATCCTGATATTAAAAAGACCCTGCCAATGATAAATATGTATCTTTTTAAACCTAATCTGTTTCAAGTTACCTGCAGGGCAAAATATCTAAGGTGTTAACAAACTTCTTGCAAGAAACCTTCTAACAGAATGATGCGTCAGAGATTTACCTAATTCCTTTCAAAGTCACAATCATTTAAGAAAATCAGATGTTTATTTATTCTTGGTGCCACACTGTTTTTACACAAATGTTAGCAGTGTGGTATATGATCCTCTGCATTGGCTGGAGTAAAAGAAAACTGTCTACTGCTATTTTTTCCCCTTTCTTGGAGAATGATCTACCATTTGAAGAACAAACATAGCTATTTTAGCATCCTTGATGGAAGATGGGCAGGAAAAAAAGAACCTTCAAATAATGTGCATGTGGTATCACTGCAAAAATATTTTTTAATCACTGGAAAAATACACTTGTAATACAAGCAAAACATTTTTAACCTTTCTGGGGGATAGAGGTTGAAAATATTTTTAGATATTTTTAAAAGTTAGGTCTCTATGAGAAACTTCCCTTAGTTCTGGTGATTTAAGACAAAATCTAATGATTCTAAATCTCTAGTATCAAAAATATAAACTACTTCTTAGGCTCAGTTAACAGGACATAATAATTCCTCTGCTTTCTGTCTTCATTTCAACCTGCTAATAAACTGTCACTAAACCTCACATTGGTCACCCCAAGATATTTAACACAAAGACTATTTTTCCCAATCCTCTAATACTCATAAACGTTATCTTTTCTTAGTATGATATTCAAACTTCTGAAAACTGACAGTGAAATTCTGAAGATGACATATAAATGATTAGCTTATTCATCTCTTGTGTCTTCAACATGTTTTTATTACTGGGGATGTTTTCTTTGTCTGTAGTTGATTTCGTCTTCTTCATTTTCATCACCTCATCTCAGTTGTGCCTGGGCCCTAATGTGAGCAGCAGGGCTCCATTTCATCCTGCTTGCACCTCCCAGGGCAAAGTAGCCTGTCGTGCATACCTAGGCATCTGTGATATTCTAAGTGTGGAGCAAAGCAGCCCCTGACCAGCCAGAGTGTGTGTCCTTGCTGGATCAAGAGCAGAACTGAGCTGCCTAGTTTGGAGGTATAGATAGTAGATATTCCCAGATCAGCCCCTTGTCTATGGTAAAAGGAATTATCAGAGTTTGCTCTCTTTTTTTTTTGACACAAGTTAAAAGATTGGGAGTTAAATTTCCACAGTTATCCAAAATTATCCATCAGTCAGTCTCTTAGTGAATGAATGGCACCTGTCTCCTTCCAAATATGATTGAAGTGTACATTTAACTGCAATCTTATAGGTAGAAAGCCAACCTGCTTTTTGCTTTGTGGGTTTTTTTAAACATACTTTATTTTATTTTTTAAAACAGTATAAGTATTTTAATACTATTGCTTAGAACCAACTTCATAATGGAGCTGAAAACTAGTATAAATGTTGGAGTAAAAGCCCCAAATGGGACTTCTTGTGTTTGTCATTTTATANCTGGGCCCTAATGTGAGCAGCAGGGCTCCATTTCATCCTGCTTGCACCTCCCAGGGCAAAGTAGCCTGTCGTGCATACCTAGGCATCTGTGATATTCTAAGTGTGGAGCAAAGTAGCCCCTGTCCAGCCAGAGTGTGTGTCCTTGCTGGATCAAGAGCAGAACTGAGCTGCCTAGTTTGGAGGTATAGATAGTAGATATTCCCAGATCAGCCCCTTTGCTTATGGTAAAGGGAATATTAGAGTTTGCTCTCTTTTTTTTTTTGACACAAGTTAAAAGATTGGGAGTTAAATTTCCACAGTTATCCAAAATTATCCATCAGTCAGTCTCTTAGTGAATGAATGGCACCTGTCTCCTTCCAAATATGATTGAAGTGTACATTTAACTGCAATCTTATAGGTAGAAAGCCAACCTGCTTTTTTGCTTTGTGGGGTTTTTTTAACATTATTTAATTTTTAAAACAGCATAAGTATTTTAATACTATTGCTTAGAACCAACTTCATAATGGAGCTGAAAACTAGTATAAATGTTGGAGTAAAAGCCCCAAATGGGACTTCTTGTGTTTGTCATTTTATATGATTGTGTAAAAAGTTTACTTTCAAAATATTCTCATGAATCATGGAATTAAACAAAAAGAAAGTAGTCCAGTTATTGCATTGGGTAATCAAGTAAAAGCCAGTAAAAAAATCAAGATTAGCATTGGATGGTCTTTTTAGTCTGTCACAGTGCAAGCTGTGGAAATGTGGTGTACTTAGCCATGCACAGAGTCTTACTAGCTTAAGTGAGGCTCCTGGGAAGAGTGAATGCTCAGTCTACCAATTTAGGGCTTATAGCATTTCATGTGATAAAGCTCTAATAAACACTTTTCTACACCCATCACAGGGATTAAAGAATGCTCTATATCATAGTAATCCAAAATCTGTCTTGCATAAAGAATCTGTAGCACCTTTAAGGGCAGAGAGAAGTGCATTTAAAAATTATTAATAACTTGTAAGAAATCATTTGTATCTATAAGTGTAATTACTTTTAATGGAAGAAAAGGATTCTTATTACTCTTTCTTTTTATATGGATTGCCCTACTATTTTGACACACATTTATTCCACCATTTTCTTCCTCTTTCTTTTCCTCATCCTTCATTCATTATGAAACCCTCTCCTGGACTCTGGATAACACTTTCTAATACAGGTGTTTGTTTATTTGTTTTAGGTATAACTCTGGACATTGTCACTAGTTTGAATCCTGCCCAAAATTTAGTATCTCTTCTCCTGTAAACACTTGCTTTTTCATTGATCTCCTTACATACTACCACATTCAATCACACACCACTCATTCCTGTCCTTTTTACATCTGCCATCTCTAAGTTATCAGCTGTTTCCAGCACTCTAGAACAGTTACAAAATTGAGTCTTTATTGACACATTACTACAGTGTTTATATTAGTATTTAAATGCCATAAAAATGTCCTGTTTATTCCACGTAAATTATCCATAAGCAGATGTAGGTAGCCTTTTAAACTCTGTAAGAGGCTGTGCAAATGTGCTTTTTGGAAGAATGATGGACAGAATTAGAGTATTC
This sequence comes from Piaya cayana, assembly GCA_013389865.1. Lineage (NCBI taxonomy): Eukaryota > Metazoa > Chordata > Aves > Cuculiformes > Coccyzidae > Piaya > Piaya cayana. Next base: position 45,773 of record WAAB01023474.1, on the reverse strand, counting down.
ATGAGTCATTGATAAAATAGTCATAAGTGTTTCTTGTCTGTGCAGTGATACCAGAAATAGGAGTATTTATAATCTCTGAGGCCTTGGGGCAGAGTCAGTGAAAATCTTTGGATGAGGCATTCAACAGCAGGAGGGTAAACAGCCCCTGGCAATGCCACTGCTACAAGGAGCTACAGTGAGAGATGTCATTTGACCAAGTCAAAACAAACATAGAGCAAGAGTGCAACCACTGATGGTTTGTTGCAGTGACATGCTGGCTGATTTCACTTCTTGAGCAAAATGGGACCTCAAGTCACACAGATGTGCAGCCCTTTGTAAGAGGAGACCAAGCTCTTGGAGGACTGTATTTTTCCTGTGTGACAAAGGAACAAAATGTTCTATCTTTTCTAGCTGATTCACTTTAGCACATTACCATTTTTCTATTTGGCACAATGCTGCTTCAAATTTAAGTATTATTTCACTTGGTTCATAACTAGTAAAGGTTTTCACACTTCTGCTGCATTTCACACAGATTACTAGATAAGATGCCAACATAATTTTAGATAAGAGATTAGTGAGTTGCCTGTTTGAATCATTTTCAAGTGTTTATCCATAGCATTAGAAACAACTTTATCTTTTCTTTTAAGTTCAAGAAGACAAATACAAAAACATTAAAGTGGGGTTGTAGGAAAATGAAAATAAGTGTCATTTATGGTTTTTATGCATATTTGTGTTATTTAGCATTTTTCAAATACTGGAATTTTCAAAGCAACAGCAACAGAAAGACAAATCCTCAAATATTTCCATGTTCTCTACCTCTTCCCTCTGGTATGAGGCTACTCACTATATCTAACCACAACTTTTAAGTCATTCCAGTCCCTTGGGAAAGTTAATTTTCTGTGGAAAACACACTCTGCACCGAAGAATTGCATCAACTCCGACTTCACCTTAGTTTAAGAGAAAAAGGTAGAAAATATTTCCAAACTGTGTATTCCACCTGTGATTGTTTCCTGCCAGCACTCTGGATGAGCAGGACCATGTGAGCATTGCTTTGCTCAGGCTGGCAGTGAAGATACTCAGCAATAGCCCTCGAGATTAGGTGACATGGGTGACTATAACAATCTAGCCACTCTGGTGAACCTATGACTGTCTGCAGTGCAGTCTTGAATTTTTTCTGTGACTGGAAAGAAGTGAGATAAGAAAACAGATGGGAAGGAATCTGTGTGGGCAAAAGTTTTTTCCTGTCCCCCCACTCAGACATCATCATCTTGAAAAACACGCTGTTTCTCATCTGGATTTACTGTCATTTTGTTTGATTAAACAAAGGAAATCACTTCTTTAATGTTCTGTAAACTTTACCTAATTCTGTTTGCCCCCATTCTCCACCTACATGCGCACACAGAAAATATTCCTGAGGTATAAATTAAGTTTTTGTTTTGTAGCTGACAAGACTGATGTGTCTGGAGGTGCTAATTACTGGCAGGTAATACAGAACAACATTTTAAAGTGAGAAATGCAAACCTTCTCAAGAAAGACTGGAGAGTGATACAGAAAACTGACATCCTCCTTTGCCCTTGTGTTCTCTAATGTTTCTTCTCCTGGCTGAAATAGCAGAAACCAGAATATTTGGTGATGCTGCTTGAACCTGAACATTTATGAAATCTCTACAGTGTTGCCTCTGTAGTAACATGCTCTCTGCCTGCATTCCTGGAAGAGAGCTGGCATGAAACCCAGGCTCCGACCACCTCAGTGCTGAACATTAGTTAAAGTGATTAATTATCTATCTATGGGCAAGTTTAGGCACAGGAAGCCATCATTGCTTTTGCCTGGACATACACAGATTGGTGGAGCACCACAAGCTCACAGCAGGATACCCTGTGCCCATTTGGCCCTTGATTTGTGTAAGGGACTTGGATCATTACAGGGCAACCACATTCAAAGGTAGCTTGAAGAGAAACAGCCTATGAGAAGTACCATCCTATGTTCTTCTTCTTCCTTGGTTAGCAAGCAAGAGAGTTACTTCCTCCTCTCCAAAACAGAGGAGATCTGTCGTTTGGCAAATCTGTCAAAAATAGATAGATACCATATGGCAGATCTGTCCTAAATAGGTATTCCAAAACTCAGCATAAGCTGTGTTATGGTGCTGCAGGCTAGTGGAAGGCAACACCTACATAATCTCTTGAGTCAGAACCCAAGGACTGCCCTGTCTGGATGCAAAATACTGAGATAATACCTGGCTTATCTATTACTGGCACCTGCATTTCTTCCCTTTTTTGAAACAACAGCCTAGAGATAACTTCATCCAACAGAGAGGAAAATTTGAGTGTTTCGGTCCCAATAGGGACTTCTCACCCTTTAATGCCTTCTCTTCAGCATTAGCCTCTTAGTGAAGTTGTCCCACCCTGGGGAAATGTAGCTGTCAGGGAACTGCAATGCCTTCCAAGTTGCTGCTCCAACATCTCTGAGAGACTGCTGTTGATATGGATGTATCTCTAGTTTCTCTGTCCTGCAGCAAGCCAGACTGTTCTCCAGATCTTTCCCTGGGATAAACGGCTCCAAGATGGAAATAACAGAGTAGAGGAGAGGGAGAATGTGGTTGCTCTAATGATTCTGCTTGCAATTGCAACATGAAGTGAACAGATCACCAGGAGAATGCTGCCCAGTGTCTGACTGACACTGCTGACCCACCATATAAAGTAGCACTGGATGAAAACAACTCTTACTTCTGTGTGAGTTTCCAGAGCATGGACTGGGGAAAGCACTTAGGCTAGCTTCAGGTAAAAATGATTCTGTACATATAAGACCTCTCTTGCAGTTTTACCTTCAAGTAATAAGCCTCAGGGGACAAAATAATGTTAACATCCTCTACTGCTATTGTCTGGTACTCTAATATTAATTCACAAGACATATTTTTTTTTATTTTAACACACTTTTATTTCTGTTTGTAATGTACGTACAGTGCTTTTCTTCAAAATGTTTTGTTCAGAAATACCAGAAAACAGTCTACAGTATACTCATCAGAACAGAGACAATTAACAAATAATAAAGGAAATGAACAGCTTACGAGTTTTGAATCTGAAAGAATACAAAACTAATTATATGCAGGAGTGATAAAGGAGTGATGGAGCACAGGAATGACAACCAAACCATACAAAAACAGGCTTGTGGGACTGCAGTTGCTCATTCCATAACAATTCAGATCCTGAGAAAGATGAGAAATCATTTCTGACATTAGATGGGTTTCTCAGGCTTTAGGGTAAAAAGTTACATTTACAAGATTAAAAATTACAGCCCTCTTAGAGGCACTGGAGTGAATTATGATGAATCTCTTAAAGGTCTGTCACTACCCCATTGATCTTTGTTGCTTTAATCACTGACTTGAATAAACTGGTCTGTAAAGAGAGTTTTATTTTATACACAAATACACTTTCTCTCCAGTTCTGATTATCAACTAATTGGAACTGAATAGCAATAAACACTTTTCTGGTTCTTTATGGAAAGATCTGTGAATTCAAAATGTTATTACGTCTATATGTTAGAGAATTAGTACTGTGTATCCTAATCATTAATTTTTTTTTCTACTGCCTATCCAGCAAGAAGAAATTAGATTATGTCTGTTGTTTGTGATGTAAAGAAGCATTTGAGAGTTTACTCTTACTAAGTGGAAATTTGTTTACTGAAAACTATGGATGAAGATGGCTAACACCACAGAAATTCCTTTCTTGACATTCACAGCCCAATCTTTGTTAACTAATCAGTATAGCCAGACTTAGATTTAATCCAGAAGTCTTCTGCTGCACCTGATTCTGAAGCTTGTACCCACATGAAACTACAAGGGAGGGAGAGTGAGGATGTGAGCAGATCTGGTTGTAAACAACTCACAGCCTGAGAAATATTTGTTCAACTACCTCTGGCTGTATTAGCAACTGAAGAATACATTTACAAGAATAAGGACCTCCAAAAAAGTTGTGATCTGAAAAAGCAGATGTCTACTAGGGCTTACTGGCTTTCATGAGTTCTGGATCAGGCATGACAGCAGTATACAGATTTAAGAGGGTAAAGTCTAGGCTAGTGTGGGCATCTCTGCACACTTGGCTTCTGCAGTTAGTTGTCTCTATGCAGAGTCAGTGTTTGACTTGTGAAGATTTTCACTGTTATGTCAAATGCTGGACCAGTTATGGGATTGCTTTTAAAGTGGGGGCCTATGGCTCTGTATCTATAATCAAGACTGATTAACCTCTGAATTTGCAAGTTAAATTATCCATGAGTTTCTCTAGCTGAAGCCATTATCAAACCAGTCATTGCAATATGCAAGCTGTGTATGTAAAGGGTTTGTTATTGGGAAGGGCTCACATCTGGCAGAGGCTGAGTACTTTCAAGATCCATTTTGAAGAAAGGATTTAGCACCTCATTGGTTAGTTAGTCTGCCTTCTACATGAAAGTCACCTCTATAAAGGACTTGAGTGATATAATTGCAATGTTTTGACTCTACATTTAGAGATATAATAGGTTAACACAGATAGTTCTGGTAAGTGCTTTAATTAAACTCTACTTCTTAAAAGACAATTTTCAGTGGGTTAGCTGCAATGAACTGTTTCCATTACAGAAAAATCTTCAAGGTGGAAAAAAGTAAACTTTCCATTTTCTCACTTTGAGTGCAGCAGCATCTAGCTGCTGTATGGGGCCACTGCTGAGTACAGCCTAGAAATTCAACATAATGCAAGTTTCCAAGGGAAAATGAGACTCCACTCTGTCAAGCACAGGCATTTTGTGTTCTTGTCTGCAGAATGAGCTGCCCCTTTTAGGCTTTTTCTAGAGAAACAATTTTTCTTAGAAACAATATCTTTTTCCTCACATTTAAATTCTAAAAGAACTTTATTCTCTGTGAAAATTGGGAACTTTATTGTTTTTTTAAAACACTGAAACTTTTAATCAAAAGAAAAACAAAGAAAAAAGAAAAATACCATCAAAGCTAGAATATTTTAATGGATATTTTATATCTTATGCCTTTTTGGTTTAAAAGGAATGCGCTCTCCCCTGAGACAGTCTTTCAGCAAAAATATCTGAACAGAACCATCACTTACCTTAAAAATATAGGATGGTAACAACAATCTCAGGCTTTACTTTATAACAGTAATTTAACAAAACTGACACTTCCCTGCTGATTCACTGCTGATATGGTCTTGCTACTAGGCAATTTTCTTAAGTTCAAAGCAGAGGAAAAGTTTGTGACTATGAGGACTGCATCATGGTGTGATGGGTCCTCTATGTTGATGCTGCCATTTTGCTCAGGGAGTACTGATACAGAAAGCTTTTAGTCAGCTGGCTAGAGGATTATATAAAAATGCAGACATTTAAAACAACCTGGTGACAATGGAATAATGAAACTGTCAACTAAGAGGACAAGAATCACCTCTAGCTCAAAGAGTTAGGTATGTGTTTTGGAATTCTTCTCAACAAAACAACAGGCTAATCTTCATAAAGCATGGGATAAACAAATGAGATAAAAATAGAGACTGGTGTTTCAATAAGTGCCTTGTGCCCACTGGGATACTACCATGCATGTATTATACAAACATGTACAGAATAACAAATGGTTAAGCGTCAGTTAGTTTCCAAATTAATTTCCCTCCACTAAAGTATTTCCTTTATTAGGCATGAAAAGATTTTCTATGGAACTAGAATTTCATCCTGAGGAATGTTATCAGAGTCTGTTAGGCTTGAAATGATCCCTGTGGAAAGAGTGGGAGACTACTATAAGAGATGCAATTATTTTCCATTTATTTATTTTATTTTGAAAATACCAAACTTCTTTTGTGAAACAATTCCAGTTCTCCTGAAATGGAAATTTCATAGATCTATGGTAGGGAATTTACAGCTACTGACTTTGGGGCAAGGAGTGGGTCTGAAATTTTTCCTGTATTTTATTTGTTTTCAGGTTTTTGAAGGAAAAGTTGACTGGAATAATTTTGATCTCTCATGACTTGTACTTGTTGTGACCCATTTTCTGATAGAAAAGCCTTTCTTGACCAGTCAACTTCTTGAATAACTGTGGTTTTGATAATCAGGCCTTGGTATGAAAATGGTTGAAAACTGCTGTCCCAAACCCCATCTCTTTAATTATTCCCTGTTCAGTGTTTTGGTCTACTAAATTCTTCCCCATGTTTCCTGTGACTGTGTTACTGTGTCTGACTTCGGTTTATCTCTGCTTGCACACAAATGTTTCAAATGATGCTCATGTATCTTGGTAAATGAATAAAATCTTCTCTGTCACAGTATTCACTGAATGAAATATCCAGAAAAATGTATTTAGAAAGTGGAAGCACAGAAGAACTGGGACCTGAACATTGAAATCTTTGAGAGAAAGCCAAATGATCTGCTGAAAGCTGGATAGAAGCAGAATGAGAGCTATTCAAAGCAGAGACCAGAAACATGATACCCTCTGTATTCATTACAGTAGAATAGTAAGTGTAAAAAATGACAAAAGAAACTAATGTGAGTTAGCAAAGTTACGAAAAGCACTATCAATTTATTTTTTGCAGTCAAACACACCAGGTAAAAAGAACTGGGACAGAAAAAAAAGAAAAAAAGAATAGAAGTGCTGTCTCAGCTGCAGTAGTAAATGCCATCCTTGACTGAAGCATGGAACAATGCAAAAAAGGACTAACAGCCCTCTTCCAACTACTCCATTCTCCACGCTTCACAAAAAGAAAAAAAAAATTCTGGACAACTTAGATAGGACTTAAAACGTCATTTAAATTAATTTTAAAATGACTTTTTTTTTTGTCATTTCTTAAAAGCTTGACTAATGAGTGTTACCAATTCCTCTACGGAAATGTAGTGAGAGAAGAGGGAGTAGCAGGGCAATGCTAATTAACTTTGATATTGCACTTTATTAAATGGAGTCAGTTGGTTTGGCATGGTCCAATTGACAGGAAATACAAGGCTACAAACCAGAATGATGGCCTCCAGTGCATCTTATGTATAGTTTTCAGGGTGTGTTTCCTATTTTATAAAATTTGTGTATGAGGATTGCTTTCTCCAAAGGACAAAATCAATACAATTCTGAGAATAGTATCTAAGCCTTGTAATATGAGTGTTACTTGACTCCCTTTAGAGCAGACAGGAATCAAGAATATTTGGTATCACATACTGAGCATGTGGACTTGAAAATAACCCCTTCTCATCCTTCCCAGAAAGATGTTCTGCCACTTCTTTAACTAAAAAGCCATGTTTAATTAGAAGTCTGCTAGGAACATGGCTACTTCCCCTATTGGGAGGAATACCAACTCATTAGATACTATATCAACAATCCCCACACAGGCACAAGTCAAACCTTTAATCATAGCAGTGGTCACTGTTATTTGTGAGTAGTGCCCAGAAGTTTAATGAAAGAAGAATTAAGTGGTTTGCTGTTTCACAAGCATTTCTATTGATGCATATGAACAAAATGTTCTGTTTTCATATATCAACGCCAGAGAAACTATCTTAGCCTTCAGCAGAGCTGACTAAAACATTACTGCTCGAAGACAGTTCATTTTTTGGTGCAGTGTCTACCACTTAATTTCTTCACAGAGAAGTATACCCAAAACTTCAATGGGGTCAGTTTCTTCTGAAATATCCTTGGCAAAGATGCTGAACTCTGGCCTTAAGCCTTTTCTCTTTAATCGGCAGAAGGTACCATTTCAGTTACGAATGTAAGTTTAATTCCCACTGGAATCCCACAGAATCTGGGTTACATCCGTAGCAAACTTAGGTATTAACTGCTCTGGGTTAAACTTTGTTTCTTTATGTTTTTGTTCTCTTATATTTTGCCCTTGAGATGTAAACTTATCACCACAATTGAACTAATATTTGTTGAAACAACAATTTCATCAATATCATCTTAATTTTCTTCAAATAGATATCACTCAGACTTCTTCCTGCTCCACGCAATTGTTTCTGTCAATCTGGAAACCACTGCCTGTAGGTTTGATTCTCCTTGCAACGGCTATCAGAGCTGGGTTTAGAAATTTTTAGCAGAAATTATTTTTTTTACAAAAAGTTAAAAATGATTCTTGGGAATTTCACCTTTTCTTTTTGCCAAACTGTACAGAAAAATTTAGTCATCAAAGAATGCCATTTCCAAATGAGTCAAGACATTTTATTATAGTATTTCAATATATGTTTTTTGGTTTGGTTTTTTTTTGTCATTTTCTTTTCTGTTCAGAATAAGCCAATGCTTTGAAATTCCTTTGAATGTATACATTATAGCCATTGGTGTATAAAAGCAATAATAAGACAAAAGCTTTTAAGCAGCTCTCAGAAACAATCTTTGTAGTATATTTTCTTGCCCTACAACAACCTTCACATGATTCCCTCCCATTTTATGTTTCAAAAAGAAGTGGCACTCTCATCTCAGGGAAGAAAGAAGGAATTAGAGCTCTTCTTAGAGACAAAGATCATCCATGCGATTGACTTTGCATGAGCCATCAGCAACTTAGCAGCTAAAGGGAAGAAGAGAACAGAATAAAACTTATATTCTAACTTTTTCCTGGCTCAGTAGATTTGGAAAAAAAAGGGGTACAGGTATTTATAGTAGAAAAATAAGTCACCAAGAATTATTGTCTCATTTACAATAACTGAACTACAGTAAATATTTTTCTTGAGACATAGATCAGTCTAAGTTATGATAAACAGTGGGGAGGGCAAGTTTCCAGAAATACTTAACGTGTTTGGAATCCCAGTAGAAATCGGTGCTCACTATCCTTTTAAATTTGGGTTTCTCTTAAGTTTCTGTGTAATTTTTAATCATGTCTCCTACTATTTGTGAGCAGATATTTTGCTCTCACACAGACAGCATGAGTGACAGGTTATTCTCCTACAATTTTATATGAATAATGAATTATTTCAATCCACACGTAGAAAGGATATAATGCAGACTTAGTTGTTATTTCCAGACTGTGCTTTATCTGTTTTTTACTGAGTAGAAAATGAGCCCATAACTTAATGCAGTCTTTTCTAGTTTTGATTTCTTTTCTGTATTATTCAGCATGTCATATCTATTTTGAAAATTATCTTAGGCCACACTTCCAGTGTTTTCTTCTTGTTTACAGTTTCATTTAAATTAATTGCTTCTGAAAAACTGGTCTTTAAATGCAGAGATGTGTGCTTTATTTGTAAGAAGAAATGCATGCTTCTAGTATCTCACATAAGTATTATATTTTATCTTTCTCAAGTACATTGACAAGTCAAGGGAAAGCTTGTGCCTTGAATTCAAGTGGAGAAAAATGCATTAAAACTGAGGTGGAGACACATTTTGGAGTCTAAGATGTTAAAATAGAAAGAAATCCTGGCTATTGCAGAAGCTACTTACAGAGAAATTCTTTCCATACTTCTAACATTCTGAATTACTTTGTGTGTTATTTATGAACTTCATAGTCATGAGGGTTGTGTTAAAGTTACCTTTATTCCTTTCAGTTTGGTGAGTAATTAACTTTGTCTTGTACTTTGTGGCCACTATTGTACTTCCAAAAGCACATGGGAGGGGGGAAGAACAATGTTCATGGTTGATGTTTTGGTTTTTTTTTCTGTAGGCAGATTTATTTTTCACCTGAAACTGCAGCTATCTGTCTGAGCCTAGCCCCACTCCAGCTTGGTCAGTAACTAGATGGGGCAGTTGCTGTTCCTCCTTCCCATTCTGGGAGAAGAGAAAGGGTAATGGGGGAGAGAGACTTGCAGGTCAGAGACTAGAACTAAAACAGCTTTAATGAAGCAACACTACTAATAAGGAAAATAATATTAATAAAAATAATAAAATACATACAAATATAACAAATCAAACTCCTCAATGACTACATGTCACCACTGTCGCTGCAGGGCAGGCATGAGGAAAGTCCCAGCCTGGACTTCAGGGCAGACAGGAGCTGGATTCAGGAACTGAGTTCAGGAACATGATTCAGGAGCACACGGATCAAAATCAGGAAAGAGAGAAGGATAGATAAGGTCCTCACTAGATGCTGGCCATTGAGGAAGAATCACAGAATCACAGAATCACAGAATCACCGGGTTGGAAGAGACCCACTGAATCATCGAGTCCAACCACTCCCACAAAACACTAAACCATGTCCCTCAGGACCCCGTCCACCCGTAACTTAAACACCTCCAGGGAAGGCGAATCAACCACCTCCCTGGGCAGCATATTCCAGTGCCTAATGACCCTTTCCGTAAAAAACTTCTTCCTAATCTCTAACCTAAACCTCCCCTGGCGGAGCTTGAGGCCATTCCCCCTTGTCCTGTCCCCTGACACCTGGGAGAAGAGGCCAGCTCCCTCCTCTCTACAACCTCCCTTCAGGTATTTGTAGAGAGCAATGAGGTCTCCCCTCAGCCTCCTCTTCTCCAGGCTAAACAGCCCCAGCTCTCTCAGCCGCTCCTCATAAGGCCTGTTCTCCAGCCCCTTCACCAGTTTCGTTGCTCAAAGAGAGCTTGATCCTTGTGACTCCTAAGCTTTATACTGTGTATGACATATATGGAATAGAACACTCCATTGATCAGTTTTATGTCACCTGTCCTGTCTGCTCTTCCCCATAGGTGCAAGCCTTTTTCTCCCTTTTGACTTAAGGCATTCTACCAACTTTAAGATGGTCTGGGTTTCTATAGAAATAAGTGTAAGTAATGACCTTCCTGCACACCAGTGTTCCATTACTTTGGTGATAACTAAACCCATCAGGTGTTATCATTCAAAGAGATGGGCAGTCTGAAAAACATGCTGTTAACTTCCAGAAAATGAAGTTGCCTAGAAGAGGCTTAGCCTAAAAGTTAGAAAATTGGTTCTGCTTTAGCTCAAACCAGACACGCTCTCATTCTCCACTGCTTTATGTCTTGTATAATAACTAATGATTACTCCTGTGCATCATGGGAGCTTAAGCCTTTTGCATCACAGCAAGAAAGTGAGGTCCTTATCACTGAATGTACAAATGATGAAATACTCCCCTGCACCCATCCTTGGACAAATGCCTAGGAGAATCAGACTTCAATTTTATTTCTTTGTCACTTTCTCCACTACCTTCCATATAAATTGCCAGAACCACCAGTCCCTTACTATTCTGTAATTATGCAATAGATACACAAGATTATTAACTTGTCTCCCTCTAAACAAAGATGATGGAGAAACTGCATAAAATATGCTCTACCAAGTCACTTCATTAAATCGTCTAAAACTGACACCATTTTACTAGACATTGAGTAAGGCTAGCTGCTTTTGAAGAAGATGCAAGAAATGTTAGATAATGATGAACTAACTTGCCATAATGAGCAATTAGTAGCTGAGTTGTGAACCTAAGACAGAAGGCTGGTATTCAATCTTAATTTTTTTCAAACACCCTTTTTTCATGTTGCTTTCCCTCCCCTCCCTCTATAGCATGCTGACTGTGCTCATTATCTAAAGTGCCTATTGTTCTGACCCTTGAGAAGATTTCAGCCTTACTATGTCAAAGAAATATATTTATAGGCTAGTTATGCAGTACATTGAAGTGGCTGGTCTGTTTCTCAGTTTGTCCAGTGTCGTATAAGTAAGTGATAAAGGATAGGTGCAAAGTAGAATCACAGCAAAACCATACAGTATCAGGACACCAAGAAATTCAAGAATGAGGAAGCTAGAGGACATTTCTAAATTGTATCCTATGATTCCCACTTTTTGATATTAAAAGTGATATAATCACTAACTTAAACAGCAGTTTTTATGCCTCAGTACTTGTATAGAGAAGATGTTCTCACTTTTCTGCTTATGACTAGAAACTGCCTCCACATATCCAATAGAAATTAATTTATGGGCAGTGATTATCCCTTTGAGAAATTGTGTTCTTATTCTTTTTTATTTTTGTTCTAGTTTACTCTTCAGAGAAGCTCACAGGGTGCACTTGGGTGCTCATTCAGCCTCTGGTTTTCTAAAAAAGTTCCGCTTTATTACCCCCTTTCCAGAAAATCTTCCCACCAACTTTATTTTTGCTTATCTGGTGTGAAATTGTTTTTTTGCTAAGAACCAGAGGTCTGCGCAAAATTCTGGTTAAGGTTTTAGCAATATTTAGTTAGATATTTTAATCACTTCCACATAGTTACAAGAAATAGTCTACTGATACAAAATAGAGTTTTCAAGTGACTAAACATGCTTTTTCTTGAAAGGTGCATTATTTTGCTGGTTTAGTACTCTTTGATGTGTCTATAATTCACTTGGTCTTCTGAATATTCTCACTATGACCTTGTTGTCAATCATCCTTTTGTTTTGGTTAGATGTATGCAAGTATGGACCTGTTCCCTACATTTTTTCATGCTTAAAATTCACATTTTGTGTAGCTTTTAAAAAATGTATCGATTCTAATATAATTCCAGGTGCACTCTTTGTTCAACTCCCAAAGTTTTTCATCCAGTTAAATTTATGTTTATTTTCTTTTATCAGTTTCCTCTTTTTAACTAAAGATTCTCTATTACAGATTTACCTTTATTATTTCATTTAATTTAGACCAAATAAACTCCAGATTACTCTACTTGGGTTCATATTTTATAGCCAGTTTTTCTACAATGTCACCATTACTTGCCAAAGCTAATTTTTTTCATCTAGTAGTTGAAAAAAAACCCAGACCTCATGCCTTTATCTCCAGGTAATGATGCAGCCAAATTAGTAAGGTTCTGTCTCTATACCTGGAAAGTTAGATCCCTCCATTAAAAAAAAAGTGGATATTTTCTTTCACAAATATTATTGCAGAGATTTTCATCCACATGGCAGTCCAATCCCGTGAATTGTCTAATAACTTTCCTTTAGAAGATGAGAAATATTCCACTGAAGATTAGTTATGGCTCTGCATCTTCCTCAGTCTGGCATCGTCATTCTGGTTTGCTTTCAGTTGCAAAATAGCAAAATATTTTCTCATTGGCAAGGACTGGATACTTCCCCTCTCCCATTGGGATCCATTTCTTCCTCAAGTCCAGATCCAAATCCTCAAGTTTCAGTCTCAGAGACTTACTGAATATGATCCCATCTACAACAAGAGCTTCAAAAGCACAATCAGATCAAACTCAACTATAGAGGCTGTGGATGTCACTGCATTGCCTACAGATCATCGGTTGCTCAGCACATTCTATTTAATGTTAAGTGTTCTTTTTATCACTCTCAAATTGAGACTAGTGACAAATAGGACTGGAATAGAAATACTAAGTGAAGTTTTCATCACAGCTGGGATCAATTATTATGGTTCATTATTTTCAGATATTCAACTTTGTGTTCTTATAAAATGCTAACTCATGCGAATGCTCCCAAAGCAGTGTTTCCTACAGAATATTGACTATTTGATATTCCATTCCATTAATTTTTATTTTTATGTAGTGGTCTTTAACTATTTATATGTTGCCTAAACATCAGTTCTTTATGACTGATTTTTGCCTTACAGTCTTACTCTGCAGCTGTCTCTTGCTTGTCATTCAGACACATCAAAATCAATAGAATTTCTGCATGGGTAGTTCATGCCACTAAGACTTTGCAAATCCTCGCATTTTCCAGTCAAACTTCTCAGCAGGAGTAGTCCATATCCAATGACAGGGGCTAAGGCTGGCCCTTACCTACAAAATAATCTTCTAATTGATTACTACATTTATCATTGTGATACGTGAATACCTTGCATGGTCCCTCTATAGAATTTTAAAGACATATTTTAATGTGAATAGAGTTGGAGAAAATACACTTGGCTTAACTGTTAATTGCTGACAAACAAGACAAAAAAGTAGATGAGGGAGACATAATGGGGGCAGCATATAATGTTATCTGGCTAACAATTTTAGGGACTGTCCCTAGTAAATATGTGCTCTACAAGTCCTTCTCATGGAACTACTGTTGTGAAGAATATTTCCATTTTCCTGCCAAAGGAGAGCTAGGGATGTGATCAAACAGGATCCAAATAATTTATTAACATGGTGTCACAAGCCAAATGTTTCCATTTTTCCAGCAAAATAAAAAGAGCTCTCATTATGATGATGAAAACTGCTGGTTAAAACTAAAATTAGGGGACAAGAGCTCTGGCTTCTATTCCTTTTGCCAATACAGCAGGTGCTTATGATTTCAGACTTACCATTGCAGTCTGATTTGCAGAGGTTCCATTAACTTTAGCTGGATTGAGCGTGCTCAAAACCTTTAAGAATAAGCTTCTTAATATTTTTTTTGTGCATTAGTTTCCCTACTGTGCAATAAGGAAGAAAATAACAAGATCTAACTCAACTGTTTGTAAAGTGCACTGAAATGTTCATTTAAGAATGAACAACTGGTAAGCTGCCCTTGCTCAGCTGGGCTACAAGTAACAGATGTAATATTTCTGGGGATGATATAATGCCATACCTCTCTCCTCATTGATCGTGCTCTTGCCCTTGAATTTTTCCACACTTTAGCTTCTGCAAGCTGCTGAACTGAAAGGTCCTTGATATACTCTGCTATGTATAGCAGGATCACATAAAGTAAACTTTAAAACAGCAAATCAGTCTGCAATTGCACCTCATTTCATAAAACTGTTAAGTGTTTCAGGCTCTAAGATATTCTGATATTTCACAAGTCTGGCTTCTAGAACTTTCAAGATCCTGATTTGCCAGGAATGGCTAGTACTGCTATCCCAAAGGACTAGTTAAGGTGATAAAATTTCTTTAGATTTACTCATATATGAGGGGATAGATAATTCATCCCTATGTGATGGCTGAAGAAATATGGACCCACCATTTATGAAACAGTATTTGTTAGCAAATTACTCATTAGCATGCAATAAATTATTTCACTTACTCTGATCTGATCTGTACACTGACTGGTACTTAATTTTCCATTGTAAATAAGGGATAAAAATATATCTGTGTAGTAGGATTTTCACAGTAACATTTTGTGGAGATTCTTTGCTGTAAACCACTCTGTTTTTGCAGTGTTGAATTTATGTGTTTGTGTGCTGATGCTGCACAAAGTATTTAACTGTTTCATGCTTTGTAGCAGAAGGATGTTTTACACAGCATGGCATTTTCTAACCAGCCACCTTTCTCAGTGCTCTGGTGATGAAACCTTCCCTGACAGGAGATGAGGAGGGAAACCATCATGCTGCCATCAGATCTTAAAGACCTGGTGCAGTCACATCTGGGTATCTGCTGTCTGTCTGCAGGACTTTATTTTCTAGCAGCCCAGCCAAGCCCCTGCCATTTTGCCACAAGTGGGTAGGAATTAATTGCTAATTCAATCACCTGCTCTCTCACTTCTGGCTGACCTTCATAACCCTCAGCTTGCCATTTCTTTGGCTCTGCCTGACTATCTGCTTCAGGAAGAAGCCTGGTACTGCCAATTTACTCTGGTATTGCTACAAAAACTGTTTTAATAGTCTGCACAAGAGTTTTGAAAGGTGCATGTTTTTATTTGAGACTGTGCAGATGGACACCCAAAGCAACACTTCCCTTTCAGAGCAACCACAATCCCTTGTTAAAGCCTTATGTTCTCCTGCTCCCAAGCATTTAAACAAGAGGCCTGAAAAATAAGTTGACAAAACTAGTTCTAAATTACTATTTATATTTAGAAAATTCAGTGTTTGCAATATTGAAATTACTGCCTTTCTTACAAAGGAAAATAAAGCACACAAAACCAAGTTGAGCAAACCAGTTTGTCTTCAGTATGACTGGCAAGGTTTTCAGGGCCAATGCTGCATGGTATTAGTACATCTTTTTTTTTTTATCCCTCTTGTTACCATAAACAATGGAATATCTTCTTCTGATACGCTGGATTCTTGCCACTTTCTTTTATGGGAATACTGCCATCAGGTTCTTCTGGAAAACTGAGAATTACTTTACCTCACTTCAGATCAGTTTTAGACTAGGAGGCAACTTATGACTATATCACAAAACAGGTAATACTCTATAATAGAAGGCCAAATGTAAACATGACATACTTCCCTTGAAACATGCCAACCAGTGGAATTAAACGTTAAGAGAAGCTTATCTTAGTTTAAGTTAGTGTCTCTTGAAATGTGCTAACAAAAGGCATTGAAATTTGGCTTTAGGCAATAGCTCCCAGACTCCAGGCAGGAAGACAGAAGAGCTGCAGTACAAGATCTGAACCTGAAAGATGACTGAGCTACGAGCATCTGCAGAACTGTTTCTTGGCAACTGGAATATGAGTAATCCCACTATAGGGAAAATGGCAGCTCTTACAGCACCAGGAGACTTCACTTTAGAGGTGAGATTTATCTAGAGGGAAGGTCTAGGCCAGTAACAAGTTTCTCTGTTTGTGTGAGAAGTGTTTACTTAGTCTCTATTGGAAAAATGTTTTTTTCCTCACAGTTTTGCCTATAAAGGTGTCCATTCTCAAAACATCCACCTGAAGCATTCCATGGACATTCTGCACACACAGAAACAAGACATTGGAGATGAGGCATTTCTTACCTCCTAAGTACTCCTGGGTCCCCTCTCTGCCCAGGCAAGGCTAAGCATGACCAGACCTTGCAGTCCACAGGAGGATGCTTCATCAACAGGTTAGTTTGCAGAGGTGCCAAAGCCCTGCTCTTCTTGAGAAAGTCCAGTGTGAGAAAAAAATGCTCAGCACATCCAGAAATCAAGATAGCGTTGTACCTATAGTACCTCCATACTGCAACCTCACATCTCATTTGCTTTTCTGACTGCTGCAGCTCACTGAGGAGATGCCTGTAGTGATCTGTCCATAATGATGCAACTGGACTGTTGCTTTAATTTTACTTGCAAATAGGTAGCAACAGATGGTGAAAAGCAGGTAAGAGAATTATCTGCCATTAAGGGAAACCAGATACATGACTAGCAAATGTGTCTTTTTATTTTTATTTGAAAGACAGTCAGTTCTGGCAATTTTAAAATGAAGCAACCCAAAAAGTAAGTAAAAAGATAATGAGATAAAGAAAGTTATGATTAAGGAAACAGTGGGAAGAAACAGGTTTAGAAGAAAACAATTTACTTTCAGACAAGAGCTAAAGTACATAAAAGGAAAAAGAAAGAAAAAGAAAAACACTTAAATGTTTGTAGGCTGTCTCTGTGCAGTTTCTTGTGGCTACTCAGGAAAATGAGGAAGTCAAGTAATGGAAAGGAAAAATGGAATTGCAAAGGATCACAGGATTTCAAATTAAGTGACAAATTATATGGAAGAAATGTGTAGCCTGTACAATACAATACCTTGAATGGGCAGACAGATTGTAACAGTGGTTCTGAGTGAATAGCCCTTCATCTCCTGTGGCAAATTAAAGGTAATACCAGTATTTCATAGTAATTTCATTTTTATTATCACCAAAAGTTTAGGCCAGTATTCTATTACCTTGAATTTGCCAAGTTGAGCTGTACAAGAAATGAATTTAATGATTACTTTGCTGACTCTGTAGAAAAGCATAAAAGGAGAAGGCAAGGTTTTTAGGAGTATTAGAATTTTAAGAAAATGAAAGAACCAAAAGTATTCAAATAATTCATTTGGAATTGGAAAGAAAAGATTTCATTTTAGTTTGGACATTTTTAAATCTTTCTAAACTCCTTTTCAAAACTATAAGTCAATACAGAGAGTAAAAATGTTGTTTAAAAAAGCTCACTATGTCAGATTTGAAAATGTGAAAGTTACAGCAATTGTGAAGCAAAACATTTCTACCAATGTGCAGATTTTTCTTGTTTCAGAAAATCTTGCCCCTCTTGAGTTGTCTAAACCAACAGTTTCTTCTGTTATGGATAGCATCGCTGATTTGAAACAAGTTTGGTTATTTCTACAATTACTGAAAAAAAATTCACCCAAATTTGTCATAAAAAGCTCAAGCTGTCACTAACTCTGAAATCTCTTGACAATGTGACTAATCCTGTCAATACAAAAATCTGTGACATAATAGAGAAGAGAACTGAAGTAGAGAATTGAATAAGTTTAATAATCTACTGGCTATTACACTGACTGTTTCACACTCAGCTCTCCAACAGTATAAACCAGATAAATCTGCTGCTTAGATTTGTGTTTGCCACATTCAGCACAATACAAAAAAGCATTTTTCCTTCATAATTGAGGTTCTTGAAAGGCATGAGGTGTTGTGGGACAACAGCTGTTACCCACTACCCTAGATATGAAGCAACCTAGATTTGAAGCAACATCCTCATTCTCAATCCTGCCCTTTTTCCTCCACTGCCTTATGTAGGTGTTTTACTTGGAAGTATTGCTTGCTACTCATTGCCGGTGTACAATTTTTACCCTGCCAATAGACTCCAGCTCCTGTGATTTGACAACTGACTATCACAGGTGTTCAGGAACATGAGGAGGAAGCGGTATAGGCTATAATGAGATCATGTAAAATTATATGCAGCATGTCAAACAGAATGAATTTAAAATTAATGTATTTAACTGGCAGTCAAATGCAGCTCTTTCTAGGGCGGTAATATCTACTCTTGGCCTTTGCTTTTCTTCTGAACACTGTCAGTCACATTCTGCATCAGGCTGGGTTTATACTTAGCTTTATCATGCAGACCAGTCAGCATTAAATGTCATTAATGTCATCTTGGGGTAATGAAAGTGTAGACAACCATACCAGAGACTGGTTGGGAAAAACCTACTCATGCAAATAGCTGGAGGCACTATTGACTGCATAATTCATGTTTCTCACAGAGGAGGGTATGATCTGTGAAGTGTTTTAGTCTTTCTTAGTGATGAAGCAGCAAGAATTTTGTTGCTGATGGGCAGAGGAAGCAGTAATAAATACTCATGTTTGCATAATTGGGAAAGAAAAATGGTTTGCATTTTATCAGCAAAGCAAGGGATTAAAAATGTAGGCTTGGATGGTTTGCAAGTTACAGCAGTGTGAATGGAGAAAAATGAGTCTTCTGTATAACAATGATAACATGAATGATAGCATAGAAGATCATTCATGCATTTTGCATTAGCTACCTGCTGGATACTGCATCTGTGGAGGCCATTTCCCAGTGACGGGTTGCAATATCATGAAATCATTTCTGATGAAACAAAACTGATCAACCTAGCTGATTGTTTATAATGATCAGGCACCTTTTGGACCTTGAGGTATTAGATACTTATACTACCTCTGTTGGTAGATCCGTTCACTGCTACATATCAACACAGTTAATATGTCACTTTATGAGTGGAGCATCTTAGCACTCTTCTAGTGTGCTAGCTGGAATGCTTGGGTTGTGCCTCACAATAAAATTTCTTCAAACCTTTGAGTGACAAAAAAAGTCAATAAGAAAACAAGAAAAATATCCCTTCTTTTTGGACCAAGTTTTAGCCAGTATAAAACAAAAGGTAAACATTTAGGCAAACTTCAGAATGAAATGTCATTTTGAGAATAATTATTTCAAATATTATTCTTCCACCTCCCTCATCCTAGTGAAAATGATGTGATCAGGATGACCGATATACTGCTTGGCTGCCTATAGGGGGATGATGATAAATTGCTGCTCTTTTAACCCTGTATTTTTGTGAAAAACAACCCGGGAGTTGCTGCAGTGCAGCTGAAGGAGGTCAGTGTATGCATAAAGTGTCCATCAAGAAGAGCTTGGTGGGGATTCAGCCTCCATTGTCAGTCTTTCTAAAACTGATCACAAGGATATTTATATATTCATATACAGTATGAGATATGTATGTGCAGTACTTTTATAGTTTCAGAACTGAGGGTGACCTATGATGCTTTTTCCAATATGCTGTGGCTTGAAGAGTGAGAATGTGCTGGAGAGCTTATGGGTAGAGGGAAGCAGAGAATTTCTTGAGGGAATATTTGTGAGGAAGCCCTACACTGTATTTGTGGACAAGGCTTGCCACAATAAGCTTGAGGTTGCTAAAAAATCTGCTCAGTGACACAGAGCTAATACAAAAATTGTTGGAAAGGTAGATCAAATGCCTCAGTAAATGCCAGATCAATAATTCACAAGTTTGAAACTGTTGGGAAAGGTGCCAGATACATCACCTAATGTGTACAAGTGAGCAAGAGGGGAAGGAGATGAGCATATAGAGTGGATAGGTGTTGCTGGAAACTGTATTCACAGGAAAATGAACCTGTCCTGAATTGTCTGGCCAGACCGAGACATGAGGTAGGAATTGATTTCAGCACATCTCTTTGTGATTGAGGGTCAGACAGAAGGTGAAACTCAAACAAGGGAGTACAGTGTTGGCAAGAGATTGAATGCCAGGCATTTGGGAATTAATTATCCTGTTGGAAAGTACTTATGGTAGGTATTGTAGCTGCGGGGGCAGCCAAGGTGAAGGGGTGTGGTAGCTGGACTAGCCACAGGGCAACAGTCAAAGTGACTGTTCACGAGTCTCCATCTGGTTTTTCATTCATACAGTGTCTATTAGAACCTAGAAAGTGTGGCATCAAAGACATACCTTGTGTCATCTTCCAGGAGCGTGTCCTCAGGCAGGAGAGCAGCTGAGCATAGAAGTAAAGGTATTTGTGCTTTCTCTGTATTCACTAAGACAGGATGATTCTTACTGAACTTGATTGAGACAGCCAAGAATGGTCATTGTCACCTTCTCTTTATGCCCACTTTTCAAGTTGTTCCTCAGCAGAATCTACTCTGCCTTTGCTTCCAGGATGTACATATACAAAGTGTAGAGATTTCCCATATCATGGTATGTGCAAGATCTCAGAATATGCCCAGTGAAGACACCCTGTTTGCCCAAGCACCTGAGGTGACAGATCTTTCCCCATAAAGCGAGCTAGGTATTATGGCTGAGAGACCTGCTTGGAACCTAAGCATCACAATGATAGCTCTTGCATGAAACACTGTGTGAATTTTTTTATGACTGTAATATGGATCTGATTTCCAGAAGATTTTCTTTCTGATCCTGGAAAGGTACCATATGCCCTATATCACCTGGTCTGCTGTCCCTTGCTTATGGTTACATGATCACTCAGAATCTGTTAACTTGATGTATGATCAAAAAGATTTCTGTGTACTATATGTGGCATAATGGACAATGTATTTAGCTGCCTGAGTAATTGTCTGTGATTCTGTTCATAGCATGAATTATAGCTCCCTGTATGGGGTGCCCATTTAACAACTTCATTCCACGTTTCAAGACTTCATCCATATTTGTGTACTGTACATGGCAGAAACAGATATTGCAGGAAGCCTGGTGCAGCTTCATTTGACTCCCCACTAACAGATGTTAGCAGCAGACATGGTGACTGGTTTCTTATCATCTTAGACCTTGCTGTCCTGCATTACCTACCGACATAATTAATGATTTTGCTTCATTGACTGAGACAAAATTTATCAGACTCAACTTTAAACAGAACTAGATGGAGAACATCTAAAGCTGATCAAATCAAGTTTGACATGATTCCAGAGAAAAGAATAATTCCTTTGTCTCTTTACAAAAAATAGTATTTTTCACATCTACTACACTAATTATTTAATGTCAAATTCTGATGCAAAGATGAAGTCTGAAGAAACAGGCAAGTGTTCCTCTAGGCAAAATATATGCCACAGGACTCCATCACAATCACTAAGTTGGTGAGTCATTCACTGATGCAGATTTTTACTACTCTAGATTTACCACCAAATAAGGGCATATTTACACATATCTTATTCATTCAATTATTTGCTATTTTATTAGTTATATAACAAAACAGTTTAGAATGCTTGTAAAGACCTAGGTAGGGCAGGAAAGCATACAGAGGGAAAAAAAATAAAATCTGCCCTGTAATGATGTGTTTTACCTAGGTTTAGGAATACAACTCTGAAATAATTAAACATGAAAATCTGGAGGCCGGGTTCCGCTCAGAGTGGCTCTAAGTTTCTGCAGATAAGATCAGAGGGTACTTACATGAAAGAATCTCTGTGTCTTATAATTTCCCCCTAAATATCTACTAATAAACATGGTGAGAAGCAGAATATCAACCCAAACTGACCTCTCTGGCCCAGGATGACAGTTATTCAGGCATGTGAACAGCTTAGAGTGGCTCCATGAGACCTGACTGATTTTACAGTGCTGAATTCTAAATTGCCTGTCTCCAAGCAAACATACATTAAATGACTTAATATTAATGTATCATACCAATGAGTATGCCTACTAGATAATGACACAGGCAGTGCCTGTCATAATTTCTTCCAAATAAAATGCAATGCATATCAGAAAAGTATTTTAGAATCTGTTTTGCATATTTACTAGGGCGATAATTCTGTTCCATCCAACTGTTTCATAGCTCTGGATCATATACTCTTCTTTGCCCTGTTCCCGTTTCTTCCACAAATACAGCTGACTTTATAAGGAACCATTTTTCAATATTGTAATACTTACTTTCTTAAAGAAGTCTTAAAAAATGAGTGCTTGACTTCTCATTTTCCATTTCAGCTTTTTTCCCAGTTTTTACTTTATATCTTTTATAGGAAATTGCATATATTTTTGAGGAAAAAAGAGACATTTATAATTCAAGACAAATAAAATTTTAGTGAGGACAAAAAGACAGTTACTACCATCAGAAGCTTGTAACTCTCAGTTACAACATCAGGAAGAAGCCAACATTTATATCTGCCTCTGCCTAGGATGTATGTTGTGCTAGGTGCTTTATGTTGAATGTAAGGGTGCTTCTGGTATAAATAATGCCCTGAGTCAGTTCAAGATGACTGTTGCTGAAAGCACAGGCATTCAAGAACCTGAATAGATAGTTAAGTTTTACTTCTAGAAGTTTTGTGTTTCTACAGCAAAGATGATTTATGCTTGAAACTTGCTCTGTAGTGGCTTAAGACTATCCTGAGTATGGTTATGATGGTCACACCTTGCTGTCTTTCCTCATGAAAGGAGATGACCACATTGCCAACTATGTCATGCTATATTGTCCAATTAATTCTGAGCAAGCTATTGCAGGTACCAGAAACTATTTGAGTGTAACTGCACAGCAATGCATTCTGGTTGATATCTTCCACTTCTTAGCAACTTTCTTGGCAAAAAAAAAAAAAAAAAGCTAACGCGATGCTCTGCAGGCTGGTCTGTAGTTATTGTGGGTGCTAGTCTTCTTCATGTGTTCCAGAAAAGCCCATGGGCAGTGGCCCAATGACCTGCCAAAGGAAAAACTCCCTGCAGCAGAGGTGGCAAACCACATACTGAAAAGTATTAGCAGGAGGGAACCCAGCAGGGCAAGGGAGGTGAGACCACATCCAGGGTGCTGCATCTGGCTTTGCAACCCCCTGGAACAAGCGAGACATGGGCAAACTGGCGGGAGCTCAGTGAGGGGCCACAAAGGTGGTGGGATCTGGAGTGCTTACCGTGTGACAAGAGGCTGGTTAAGAAGGTTCAATTACCTTGGAGAAGGAAAGGTTTTACTGAGGGGGTTAACAATTGCCTCCCAGTCTTTACCAGGAGGGTATGAAGGAGATGGTACAAGGCTGTCAGCAGCGATACATGGCAATAAAAAAAGATAATGCATGTAAGTTGAAAGAAGTTCAGACAAATGTAAGGAGAAGGCTTTTTATCCTAAGGACAGGCAGAAATTGGAAAAGGCTGCCAAGGGAGGTTGTACCATCCCCATATTTGGAGAGCTTCATAACCTTACTGACCACCCAGCTCTGAACACAGACCTAACCTGCTTTGAGGAAGATACTGGGCTAGAGACCTCCTAAGTCCTTATAAAACTTCATGGTTCTGTGATGCACTTTAAGACTCATGAATGGAGTCCAATTCCAGATTACATAACTAGGTTTAACTGCACTGAGTTTGACTAACAGGATGAGAGGTCTACAGATTTGTCATCACCTCAAATTTGTGGCTAGTGAATGACAGATAGGCTAAATAGGCTAGTCTAACTGGGCATGACTAACTACAGATTCATACTTCTCTTTAACTTTATGAAAAAATAAATTTGTTAAAATTAGTTATTTCAAACCATTCTGATCTTTCTATTTTATTGCCTTCTCTAAAGTTAAAGTAAGTTAGCTTTTAGATGGGGAGTAGTAACTTCCAGAAGACTGAATGGCAATCAGGTGACCTGTTTTTTTGCTGAGTTCTTCCATTTCTTGTTGAAAATGGATACAAACTAACAGATTTATATAATTATTCATCAGAAAAATGTCTTCTGTTCTTTGTGTATATAAGGTAATGCTAGCCAGTGTAGAGGAGAAAGTTGCTACCTTACTGCTGGGAATTNCAGATTACATAACTAGGTTTAACTTTAAGTTGCTACGTTACTGCTGGGAATCCATATGGAAACCAGTGTAAGAATAGTGATTTTAAACTTTCATTTTGGAAGCTCTTTGATCTCTGAAAAACTCTGTGCATGCCAATCAGTCATTACCTGAAACTGAGTATGTGCCTACGTTGTCTTAGCAATAAACCATTTTCTGGGAAGATATGACAACAGAGATGCAGTAATTGGTGACAGTATTAGAGCAGGCACTCTTTGTGGGTAGATATTCCTATGCAAAGTGGGATGTCTGCTGAAGGTATTTCCTCCATTTTCCTCCTCCCCCCAAACTCACTGCTTGTTACCTCTATTCAGCCAGACAACACTTCTCTGGGGCACAGGTTTGTTCACATCTTGGTCAGCTCCTGAAAAAATGCGCAGCATGACTTTCAAAAGTCCACAAAGGGTTTAGCACCAGCTGTCACAGTCCACTCCTAAGTGGATGCATGATGGTTCATTTTGGCTATGATCTTGGAGTGCAACAAACAATAACTCA
The DNA here is from genome assembly GCA_013389865.1 of Piaya cayana. Classification (NCBI taxonomy): domain Eukaryota; kingdom Metazoa; phylum Chordata; class Aves; order Cuculiformes; family Coccyzidae; genus Piaya; species Piaya cayana. The sequence continues at coordinate 21,137 of WAAB01023474.1, read as the reverse complement.
ACAAGTTGATGGAGTTAAATTCCAATCCAAACAATAACTTTATTGTGTCCATAAAGTGGCTTGTGATAGAAAGAGAGAATAAGGAAAAAAATGGGAAGAAAAGGGAAGAAAAAGGGGTTTATATCTACCACCACGGGTCCAGAGACATCCAGCATCTCTGGGGGTCCCAGTCCAGAAGACGTTCCACTGCTTCTGTCTTTGATCAATGTGATCTCATGGTGGAGAAGAACTTCAAAAATTCTGCTGCTCCAGAGCTGTCTTTTATGCTAGTTAATACACCTGCAACCCACCTTGCAACCCACCATTACCTGTGGAGATGTATCAATCTCCACCTAGCAGGCCACGTGTGCCAAGAGAGGAGTGTCTGAGGCGTGGTCAGCTTTGGAGGCAGGTCTCCTCCCCTTGCGCATGCACTTCTTTTGGCAGTGGTGGTCCACATGAGGTATCTTGGTGAAGGCCAGTAGTTATCATCAGCTTGGACTCTGGTTGAACTGTTCTTCACTCATGCTCTGTTGGGGTATGGGTCTGTGGTAAGTCTGCCTTTTTCCTTCTTGCTTCATGGATCTTTCACAGTGGCAGGGAGCAGGGAGGCTTGGAGACAAATACAAAGCATTCTTGAGATAACGAAGTAGGTACAGGTAGATAGGTACAAAGCATTAGTTTTGTACCAGCTTTAACAGGTACAATACATTCATTCTATACCAGCTTTGGCTGTTTTCTTAAGGCCTATAGCTGTGATTTATACAGTCAAGTTCTGAGGCTTAGCACCTGATGAGAATACGTTGAGGCAGAAATCAATCCTTTGACTGACCCTTAAACCAGCCCATCTAAGTTTTATCTGTGGGGGATTAAGGTGTTCTTAGCTTCCTGCTCACAGAACTGTGGACCTGGTGGTCTCCCACTGATAGGTGGAAATGAGCAATGCAGGAGCAGTGATATTTTCTGATGGCATTGCAAAATGTGTGGGAGACATTGGTCCAGGAAGGCAAGTGCCTTGTAGCATTTGAATTCTGCAGCAGGCACTTTATATAATAACATGAAAAGCAGAACACAGTGAACTTGTTGTTGAGGTTAATTAGTTCCTCACTTAATTCTGTTTTATTCTGAGTGACCTGTCAGGGGTGCTGGGGGGAAGAAATTCGATTAGTGGACTAGATTGACTTTTCTCTCTAATATTCAATGCCAATACTTTTTTCTTTTTGTGCTGAATATTTATGAAACTATGGTACAATGGCTGTTATGAGGATGCTGATGGAGACAATATCTATTTATTACAAAAATAGTTGGAGCTGGAAAAACATGATCCTGGCTCACACAATGAATGACGTCATGGGCTTCTGAGTAATGTATATAACAATAATGCTGCTCATTTATCACTTTAAATATAGACAGTCACAATTGGCTTTGGTACCGAGGAAACACTCTCCAGTATAAACCAAAATCAGTTTATATCAACAAGAAGGCTCTGATAATAAGTCCCAGGGTGGGACCCATTTTTTTCACGTGATGCACCAAATGTATTAATTTCCTCATCTTTCTGCAATGCAAAACATCATCTCACAGATATTTATTCTTTCATTTTGTATTCCTTTGTCACATTTCCCATACACAAGCTTTCTCATTTGGAGAAATGTTGAAAATCAATTATTTCATTCTGTTATGATTTATTTGCCTCTTTAGATTTCTTTTTCAGTGACTAGGTTAGATAAGCATTTGAACTTTCAGTGTAACCATTCGATATCTCTTTGATAGTAGCTAACTACTAAGCAGACTGTGTAGATGACTCCCAAATGCTCTCTAAATGATTTTTAGAGACAAAATTTTGGTGCTTAAACATCATAAATGAAAGGGATACCAATACTTATAAATATAATCCACATAAACATCTGCATATTATATACATGTATGCATATTATATACATGTACTTCCTCCTTATATACTACCCCACAATATGGACTCTGCAAAAGCAACCAAATACTTCAGTAGGATAAACACACACTATGTTACAGAGAGCTAGACTGACTTGAGAGAATCACAGATTAACTGAGACTAACAAATCCCTCAGCCACTCCTGAGATTTGTAGTGTTTCTGTAGTTTTGAAGGCTGCTGACTTGACATAAATTAATAATACTTTCACATTAGCTGTTATTCCCTCCATACAACTTCTATCTTGACCCAAGATCTTAAACTCAAAACATCTTCAGAGGTTGACAAGTTCCTTTTCATTTAGTGTATATTGTATATCTTTTAGGAATTGCTGCATATGCAGATTCAGGATTTGTCTTCTTTTCTTCATCACTGGATAGTAAGATGCTACTAGACAAGTCCTGCCTTGGGTAAAAAGCATACCTATTTCCAACTTATGTTTACAGCTGTGTGATTATCCTCCAGATTAAAACAGGTCATAGTTTCAGTGCTAGGGCTGAAGATAAAATGCTCTGCTAGTACCGGTCTCTTGTTTACATGGCCTGTGTGGTTCTGAGAATAACTGTTGCTTGTGAACCAGTATTCTTCCTTTTTAAGCATTTGAACCACTTTACCATGTCTGTTCTTAATATACTTATTTTTACAATGTGATACAGTGACAACCTTTATGTCCTTGTCCATATGCAGTTGAGGGTCTTGTAGTCTATTTATGACTATATTTTCTAACAACACACTTGAAAGAGGACCCAAACCTCTGTGAACTGAGTAGTGTTTGAATGTGTTTAACACTGGAGATATCAATGTTCAATGATTTAGTAAGGATGCAGATAACTGAATTTAAAAGTGGCTTTGACTTCAGAGCCGTATAATACACTTGCTAAAATCTGCTGTTGATAAGCTCACATCCCTTTTGTTGGAAGCTAAAGACATCCTGTTTTTCTGAAACAGAAAGGGAACAAAGTGCTAAAATCTCTGGAAGTTCAGTGGCTACATGATTCAATTTTATTATTTTCCCTGGAAGGGAGTCTCTGATATTCATTCAGTGGAGAAAAAAACCCACCATTTTTGTGTCACAGTAAAATAATGAATGAGACAAGCCATTCACTCCACAAGGGATGGGCAGTCTTGAAATAGGCAATCCATAAATCTTTTTCATTTTGTTTGTCAGCAGTCATTTTTAAGGGCTTCTTTCTCAATTCACAAGTTGTGGTTATTAGTAAACTCACAGCTGTGCTCTAGATGTCATTGAGGTTTATTCCTTGGAGCCATGTCATCAATCATTGCTTTTGCATGATTTTCACATACTGGAGCTGAATAATCCATAGTATACTTTTTCCCCTAGTAAGCATGACTTCAATAAGTTAAATGGAAATTGTAAGATATAATCATCATGCACTTACATAAACCACATTGACATGGCTGCTTAAACCGATGCAAGGGCACAATGTTTTTGGTAATACTGCATAGTTCTCTGAGACTTACCTTATATGCATGCAAAAGAAAGGCAACCACAGCTCTGAGGTGGAAGGTGAGGGGTCTAAAGTTTTCTCTAAAATATGATCTAAGCTTGGTAAAATATGATATGCCTTCTTACATAAACAGCTCTAATTATTTGTATGCACACTTTCTAATAACATTATTTCCAACTTAGGAGGCATTATAAGTACATTGCAGACTTGGCCAGCATTCAGCTTCTTCCCTGGAATGAGATGCACCTTAGCAGTGCATCTCATAAATTTAATCGATAAGCACATACATCGAAGTGGTGATTTATATCTTGGCTGTTGATCAATGACACTGTACATTTTCTATCTGTTTATGGAGTAGATGGAGTGTTTTGAAACTGTGCAATTGCATGCTGAGCTCTCCGCTTTACACCTTCTGCCAACTATTCTTTTTCAGTCAGAGCATGTTTCTTCTGTGCTTCCATTATGGATACAGCAGCAAAATTAAAGCTCTGACGAGCTCTTCCCTGAATTTCCTGCTACAGTTCTTCACATCCACCTAAACCCTCCCCACAGACACTGTTAAAAAACAAAACCAGAATCTACCCTGATGTGTAAGGCTTGGTCATGAACTTATGTTTTATTCTTGATTCATTTTATCCACTTAGCTTAACGTTTGGTTCTTTCTAGCTTAAATATTGAAAGGGGTTAGGTGAGGTCACAGGTAGGTAAACAGCCATTCAGGGTAATATATAGGTATTTTGCCTTCTGTTCTTCTAAGGAGAAGAGGGGAAAATAGGAAGAAATTGACTCAAACCACTTGGCTTGGAGAATGTAAGCCTAAACACAAACATATAGTCAGATGCAGAAATAGGGTGCAAGTTCATCTGTTGTTCGTCACATTTTTTGAGGAAGCAAGTACTGTAAGATCACCTTCTTATCTCCTTTATCTGTTTCTCTGAGTTAGAAAATACCTCCTACTACTGATAAACAGTTCTTTGAAAGAACAATGTGGTGGAAAACTATTCGAAGTATAGTGCAGGCATATAGTCAGGACTCTGGACCAACTAAGTAACATGTTGCAGGCAACAACATGCTATGCCCTGTTCCTGTCTCCTGGACCATAATGGTGACAACTTTCTGTGGCTGCCTTTAGGAGAGTATTGGCTTAGAACAAACTCTGGACATTCAAGCTGCCCTTTGATAATTTTCTGGCTACTTGAAGTTATTTACCCTTTCTAAAGCAGCCAAAATAGTCAAGCTCATTTTCTGTGTCTGACCCTTTTCTTTGGCAGGTCCGATTTCCTCCTATTATTCTGTGCACTGGGAAAACATGAATCACATTCCATCCTTGCCTTCCTGTACAGAGGTGCTATCCATTACTGACTCTGTACTTTCTTGTCTCTGCTGGAACTTGCCTATTTTCAACAAAGCAAATGTGTTGAAAACACCAGCTCCCAAAAGGGACCATGAACAAGGGACAAAGAGTTCAAACTGAAATGTAAATTGTTGACCAAAAGTTGGATGGCCAGATCAAATTGGTTGTGATTTCAGCAGTGCTAGGGACTTATAGCTGTCACGGAAATCAAAACAAGGAGCTTTTAAGATGACCATATTTTAACGCTCTTAGAATCTGACAAGTTGAATGTGCTTAAATATGTGGCGTTGCCTGATGTTTAAGTGTAGCAAAATCCCACAAGTTTCTGAGCAACTTTACCAAATGTTAAAAGCATAAATCTTTCATTTCATTGCCTTGTTCAGCCACTTAAGGCCCATGAAGATATTTACCCTGTCTCTACTTTTTTTTTTTTCCACAGGGAAATTCTCATTCACTTAGAATTGTCTCACAGATTTTATTCTAATGATGTCTTCCTTCACTTGCAAAAGCATTATAAAGGCCCATAAGTGTTACAGCAATACAGTGGGGAATAACATTAGTTTCAAGTTCAGTGCAAGCTGGCTTGTGGTAGAACAAACCAATGTCCCCAGAGGTGGCTGGATTTATTCCCTCTGTTCAGTACATTAGGCCCTTCAGATGATCACATATACTTTGTACAATATTACATTGATGACATTAGAAAAAAATTGAAATATCAAATGTTGCATATTAAAACACCTTTCAAAACACAAGACCTTGATGGGATAATTTAAAGATTCTTGGACTCTTTGCTAAAATCTCAATTTTCAGAGTTTATGTTCTTTAAAAACACAGGTTTGGGGTTTTTTTGCCACTGAGTAAAACTACTTATGCATATAATCCTTTTGGTTTCATTAAGAAATGAAACAGCCTTATGCTAAATGATAGAACTAAAGCTGGTAGAACCTGCCAAGATGCTTCTCAGATGCTTTGCACCAGAGCTGATTTGTGACAGCATGTCACTGCAAAGCAGTACTTCCACTTCAAGTTGAAAATTTTACTTGGTATACTCCAGCAAAAGCCATGCTCAGAATCCCTTATCTCATTCAATCTACCAGGGTCTTATGTGTTTTTCTTAGTTGAGTAAATGTACAATTTTCCCTGTTCTTGCTGACTCTCAAAGGCATCTTCTTCCTTTCTCCAAAATTATTCTTTGGAACATGACACTGTAGAAGGAAAATAATTTCATTTGACTAAAGAGATGAAAAAACTGGCTAAGCAAGCAATTGAGGGTCTCTGAAAACTTGAAAGAGATTCTGGCTGCAGCAAAAAAATTTTTTTACATTTTTGTAAAAATGTAAAACCTTTGTAGGAAGGTTAAGACTCGTATATATTTCATAGTAATTTAGATTAACAAGATTTAGAGCACAGACCTTTCAAAAAAATCAGAGTAACTCTCCCCAGCATTTAATGTCTATTTCATAGCACCTTGCCTTGCAACACTTCTGAAAGTGTATTTAGTACAGACCTATTCATGAAGGCACAAGTTTTCAAGTAGTCACTAACCTTGGGTACCCACTGTTGTATGTGCAGCCTGAGTTTGATTTTCACAGATGCTGCTGTAAAAGAGCTAGCTAGAAAGTTTTTAAGATTGGCCCTACAGAACTATAAAGGTGTCAGAAGCAAGTTGTCAAATGTTTAGATGTAGTACCTTGCATGTATTCATATTAACTGAAAAGAAGCAAGTAAACATAGTATATGCAAATGTGTAAATTTGGATGCCTATCTTCTATAGGATACGTACTGATAACTTGCATAAGAAAAATGTTTTCCAAAAGAAAAATGAAGTCCTCAAACACCTGCAAGAAATTATAATCTCTGATGTGAATGTTTGATTTCTTTTTCCTCTAGTTTAAATATCTGTCTCTCATATAAATTACAGATCAATATTCAAAACACAAGAGATTCATTAGTCTCATATCCTGCTTGGCATATATTAATACTATCATGTATTTAACTTGTATAAAAATTCTTGTTAATGAATGTATCTCTTCAAGTCATTTCTTCACAGTCTATAATCTAAGATTAACAGCTACAACTCAATAGACCATTTTTAAGTCTTGCTTTGTCCACTCTAAGGAATGATATAGATTTAATTACTTATACTTTGTTAATGAATTGGTATAGAACATGATGTTGGCGAGGGGCTCCTTTCCCCAGCAGAAAACAAATACTTTGGTTTGTTTTTTTCCTAATAGTATTTGCTAATTAGTATTTTGATATTGGTATTTAAAATACAATATGTGAAATGTTCATATTAAACTGATGGGATTTACCTTTTAATATGCACTGCTATACTTTATGGCATATTCAGTCTCTGGGAAGGTGAAATCTGTGGTTGAAAAGAAGAGAGAAGAAAAAGAATCATTCTCTCATTCATAAATCATAACTCATTCTCCAACACTGACTAACTTGGCCTTTTTAATCTTTTTCTTCCCCATTCTCATTTCACCAGCCTTTTTGGATCTGAACTGTTTGACAGAATGGTGTATGGTTTGTGTTGCATTATTTGACAAATCTATTGTGTTAAAAACACATACACTATTTCAAATAATTTGCATAAAAATAAAGCACCTTGATAGGTTTTCCATGTCTATATGGACCATGATTAATTTTGTTTTATTTATGGAATTTTAGATGAACTTAAAGTATTGGGAATCCTCAGTGTATGTATGATTAGAAAACGCTTACATTTTAGTATTTAAGCTGAAATGTCACAGCTAATCACAGTGATTTGACTAACAAAGTTTTAGCAGACTGACTCCATGTACCTTAACAATGAATTTTTTTATGAGAAAAGACACTCAGGGTCATTTGTAAACTCAGGAACTTTTAAAATGTCTGAAGTTATATGCAGCGGTTTAAAGTAGCCAGTACAACTAATTGATTGCTGTTTGACATCTGTTTTAAAAATCCTAGCAATGACAATATTATTGGACCATCGCTTGTAAATGCTGTGTTAAAAATACTGCCTTAGAGTTTTTTGCTCTTTAGTGTTCTGTAGAGACTCTGTGTCAAGAAACTTCTGTTAATTAATCCTATTACTGAGTAGAAGTTCAAGCTATACAATGAGACCCAACATACCTTTTCTTCTTTTTCACCTTTCTTCTTTTTTGTGCACTGAAATGAAATGTTATTGATGCCTTGATTAGCTGTTTTTTTTGATTCTGTGAGAGTTTGCTAGGCCGTAAAACATTAAGGCACCATCTAATGGTGTTCAGAATTATTAGTCAAAAGAGGAGTTATGATTGTGTAGTTGTATGGAGATGAATGGGTACCTTGAGCAAAATAAAACTGAGAAACCTATTTATGTGTGAATTATTGGAGTTGAATGACTATAATGCACTTTGAGGGTCAGGATTTTTTTTTTTGATGCAGCATTAATGTATTTTTTAATTATAATAACTTTTTCACTAATAACTTTACAACTTATTATCTTGTATCTTTTTTCTAATTAATTATCTAATATCTAATTTATTTCCTTAAAGAGAAACTTCTTATGATCCCATCAAAAAGGATACAATCACTAGAGCACCCAATGTCTTACAAGAGCTGTATGAAGAGCATGTAAGTTGCAAGTACTTCAGTTGAAAAAGATGTAGTTGGTAGGTATCTTGGTGAGTTGGTACTCGTGGGCATCTGGAAAAGAGAGATGCACAAAAAGAAGTATGTGGATAGATTTCTAAATGTAGAAAATGTTCCCTAGTAGTAACACTGTTTTCTACACAAACGTTTTGCCTGCTCCTCATGTTAACTTTTTATAATATGAGATTAACGAGGTTGACTGAAGCACTTGTGCTTAAAAAAAATTCCCCAGTTGAAATGACTAAGGTCTGTAAATATAAAGCCTAAGATTGCTAATAACAAGTATAAGAAGTAAGTTTATGTGCCTAGATCTTTAGTTTGAGTTGTGTACCCAACATTACAAATAATTCCCAAACCTCTTTAGGTTTGACATGTTGCCTATTAGTTCTGTTTCATCATTTAATTTGCCATATTTTAATAGTCACAAGTTCCATACTTTTCACTTATTTCTTCATCACTTTATTTGTATAGAAACAGTCGTTTTTGAAGACACTTATGGGGATTACACTCTGACAATAAAGAAAACATATCTTTCTCCATATTGATGTAATGTAGAACATGGTATTAATGAAACAAGTTCATATCAAAGTACATATTTCTATCTAGATCTTTGCAGTCGTCTTCTCTTTAACTCTATCACCTCACAAAATAAGGAAGAACTATTGATCTGGAAGCAAAGAGTACTGCAATAGGCAAAGTAAGGTTGAATTGCTTTGTTGATTGTCTTATGAAGTGCCTTACGCTAGCTTGTCAGATCTAACCAAAACTCCTTGATGCTGTGCTTTCTGGAGGAGAAATTTGATTTTAGACGAATTGGACATTCATATTTATGCTTTAAATTAGATGTCGCTTATAATGTTTATGTTTTGATCACTGTCACAGGAAACTCGAAAGGTTTTTTTTTATTATTTTAAAAGTAAGACACAGAGTTGTGAGATTGTACTTGACTGGCAAAACAACAAAATAAATCTTACAAAAAATGTCAGTGTTCAATAAATTATGCACTTTACATCAAGCTGTGTCAACATCTAAAATGAAGTAGAACTTAAAGATAAGATGTTAAAAGGGAAAATTACAGATGCTCAGTGAGTTTCTTTAAAACTATCACTTATCCCCATTCCATCACTGTTGCTGTCATTTCTCTTCAGTTTTTGGTCGGTAGGTTTTCTGGGGTTTTTTTTGTTTTGTTTTGTTTTTTTCTTCTAAATTTTTGAGCTGAAGGGTCTGAATTATGACAGAAAGTGCCATATTATGAATAGTTCTTGATAAATGCAGACGACTAACTCTACAAACTCAAGAATATTTAAGCTCACATATATAGTATTAGTTCTGACAGACTGATAAAAACTGAGGGCTCTTCTTCAACTGGAGTAAGTTGCATTGAAAACCTGGGATTTTCTTGTTTGTACTGCATGTCACAGATACATATTACAAAATTATTTTTTTCTGACAAGCACACGCACCTAGACTGACACTCAGTTTTCCTTCCTGTGGCTAGTCTAATACACAGCCCTTCTGTTCTTTTTACCTTCTCACACTAGCATGCTGACCTCATAAGATACAAGATATAATATACTTTCAAACTTTACCGCTGGATTATTGGTTCAAAGCATTATTTTGAGTCTGTAAGAGTAATATTCATGGCTGAAATGCATGAGAAGAAATTTTAAAAAAAGGGAATCACAGAAAATTCAGTTTACTTTTGCTTTAGGTCAACATACAAAACCTCACTTACCCAACTCATCTGTACAACACACAGAGGTAAGCCACTTTTTTCCAGTAGTAAACACCACTTCTCTTAGCTGTTGGCATTTCATAATTTCATTCAGAAATCAGGAAATGTGGAAAGATATGAAACATTTATTACAACTACAAGAGGCTAATAATTATCTTCAAAGCAACCAGTGTCAGGAAATTCAGACTTAAGCTTCCAGAACTGGACTAAGTGCTGATGCTTATTTTCACACACTATTAACCACCTTACAGTACAGGATCTGAGTCATATATCAAGAAATCACAAAGGCTTGGGCATTTCAGCCAATGTGAATGTGAATGCTAGAAATAGTACTTTTTCACTCTGAATTGTATGAAATATTACTAGTTTCCTTTCCAAAAGCAAAAAGTGGGAAGAGGGATGTAGAGGTGAGAGATACTTGATGACTAATCGGGTAGTTTTGATAGACTATGTATGTTCTGCATTTGAAGCAATAACCCTTGCTTTATAGCTCTATACTACATTAGAAAAAGCATGTCCAGAGTGAGCTGCAACCAAAATTATTCAATGCTGTAGACTGTATGTTGTGATTTCAGTTAGAGTATGGGAGAATACAGGACATATTCTGTTATTACTATGTTAATAGCTTTCTAACTTTGCTCCCTTAATATTGGAGAAAAGTGCAGGATTCTGGTGTATAACAGTGGTAGCTATGTAGGAAAGCCTGGATTGTACTTGGGGGCTGACAACTGATAGAGAATTTAAGCCCTTTAGAAAGTCGGTTATAATTATCTTGAAATCCAAAAAATTTTTTGGTTTATCAGATATCCTACAAATTTATGAGGTGTTCTATTTCTTCTGCACCAGAATACTAATTTCTTAGTATGTAAAACTTGTCGGCACTGTATTTTAACCTGCTAATTCTTGTTAAAAGGATAGAGATGTCATCAGCTAAAGCATGAGAGACCTTAAGCTTAAATCAGATTTTCTATCAGCTAAGCTTAAATTGTGTGGCTCGTAATAAATTTTGCTTGCTTCACTGAATTTCATTGCATCCTTTACTGGCTTAAGGGCACCTTGAACTTCAGGCCATGATTCACTGTCACAAGAGGTCTGAGAAACTTTCTATTGACTAAATAAAGAATGCATCAGAGCCAAGAAAGGCATCAGATTTTTGATTGACTTTATGAACTTTGCTGCCACTTGATGAAATTCTCCAAGATGCAGATATTTTTGTAGAAATGACTCAAAATTAACTGCTGGATCTTTGTGAAACTATGCTCAAGTATAATCAACTAATATAACAGCAAGACAAAAGATGCTTACAAAACATTTTAAATCATAGAATCTTAAAATGGTTTGGGTTGGATCTTAAAGGTCATCTAGTTCCAATACCCCTGCCTTGAGCAGGGACATCTTCCTGCTTCCTATCAGGTTTCTCAAAGCCTCATCCAACCTAACCTTGAACCGCTATAGGGATGGGGCACCCTTGACCTCTTTCAGCAACATATTCCAGTATGCCACAACTCTCACAGTAAAAAAATTCTTCCTAATATCTAACCTAAATCTCCTCTCTTTTAGCTTAAATCCCAGTCAGACTACATCTTCCCTTATGCATTATCATTCCTCAGTGAGCTAAAACTATCAGATATCATTACCTCAAACAAAGTGCATGTTCTTCAAAACTCTTCCTATTACTCCTCACTTCACAGAACATACTAGCAATCATCAAAAAGAATATAACTTTTGTTTATGGTTGACAAATAATAATGTGATTGGGGTGCATATCTCATTTTCCATTTTTTTTTTTGCTACTGGGTTTAAATGCCTTCCTTGAAAGACAGGCTATTTACCTGTTGCCTGACCAGAAATTATTTCTTCTTTTCCTTTGGCCCAGTTCCATTCCTTATTGCTTTGTTTATCCCCAAATTGCTTTTCCAATACCCGGGATATTTCAGTTGTTTCTTGGATGCTTACCCATAATTTTACAGTCCACCAGAGGACAATCTCTCAATTTACTTATCCAATAAAAATAAATAACAACAAATTGTATCCAAAGATTTGTCTAATTGCATGAAAATAGGACATATGTTTCTGATACAGAGCAGGTCAACAAAATTTGTTGCCTTGCAACACAGGAAAGAAGATTTCAAGGGATGTGTCTTCTGTGGCAAGTTAGGAGATAATGGCTTCACCAAATTCCAAAGAATTTCTTCACCAATGGACTGCTGTAATCTTTCACAGAGATAGCAAATGGCTCTTATTTATCTAATACCCACTGAAATAAAATTATGAAAACCTAATGGACAAGTGGAGAAAACTGGTGAGTCAAAAATTTTTTTACTACATTTCATCTTGATGCAAATATATTAAGAACTGGACAAGTAATTTTGCAGGACTGCTCAAGTCCTGCAAAAAAAAAAAAAAAAAATTGAGTGAAGTTACTTTATCACCCAACAGCAGTGGTGTGACTTTCTGCCCCTCCGCTGGATAGACTGTTTTTATCTACAAGGTGAGCAGAGTGCATATTGCACTCTGGCCCCATCCAGTGCACTCCCCATCTCCTGTTCCTCTACAGAGCGAAAAAAAAAAGTAGTTGCTATAAAAAAAAATCTTATTGCATTTCAGAACTTGCTGTATCTGATTTTTACCTTACTCTGTCAATATACTGAGTTCTTACAATTATTCTTTCCTAAGCAGTTGCAGTGTAAGTTATCAGTCCATGTGAAAGGTGGCAGACATTGTGTAAGGTAGAGCTTTTATAGTGTTAACTAGCAAGACTGCAGAGAAGTCAGTTATATAAGACTGGAAGACCTCAGAGGCTCAATTAATTAGAGTTCTTCTAACCTCCAATTCACCATTTCAGGTCCATCCCTAGAGGCTGTGATATGTACAAAAGACATTAAAGATAATACCTCAGGCACTCTGATATCCTTGACAGGAAGATGAGGTAGATATTTTCACTTGTCTTCATTCTTCTCTTTTGGCACGTTTTCTCTGGTAGTGCTGTCCCAGACCATTAGCTTTGGAACAGCAAATATAGTTTCTTCTGTGTTGCTTAAGAAATGCTGAGTAAGGGACAGCTTATGTACATGATGAAAAAGAGCAAAGTAAAGGTGCCCCTAACAAGAGCTCTGTTCATTCAATGAAGAACTGCAAAAATAAAAATACTATATGACTTTATAATACATATAATACTATATAATTTTATATTCAAATGCTCGATAAGGAGGAATGTTGACGAGGAAACAAAAAAAATTGAATGAGTGAAAAAGAATGGCATGACTAACCTTCATTCAAGTATGATTATACTGAAATGAACTGATTTTACCCGACACAAATTTGATTGTGTGGCTCAAACAGAGAAATGAAAAGCAGTTAGCAGCACGTAGTGATCTGACAGCACTTTCTTTAAAACTAACAAAAAAGATAAATAATTTGCAATAGCAACATTGCATTATCTCATTCTTTACCTCAGTATTTTTCCAAGAAGTAGCAGGGATTGAGAGAAACGTTATATAGCAGGGCCCTATGAATGGTAAAGAGAAATTATTGTAGCCTAAATGAAAAAAAACTTGATTTATGTTTATAGGAGACTTGAAAGCAGAAGCACTCCCAGGAATAAGAAGAGAACATTAATGATGAGGCTTTGGCAAAAATGGCAATTGTGATTGTGTCGTTGTGGAAGTAGTATGGACAGTTCATCTTGAAGGATTAATGTACTTTTCAGTTGTCTGAAAAGCCAAGAGAGGCATGGATGAGTATGGAAGCTGATGAAGATACTTAAAGAGAAGGCATCCTTGGCTCCTGCTGGTGCTCACTCAGTCAACTTTGCTGTTAGGGGATCAGTGATCATCCTGAAATGTAAAGTTCTTGCCTGAGCTTGTGATTTGGAAGTGTAGATAAGACATTTTAAACAAAATCCACCTCTGTTCTTTTCATTGCATGATAATTCTGGTTTTATCAAAGCCAAGAATCCTTAAAAGTGACACTGGGCAAGTAAGTTCCTCTAGTTCAAAGGGAATTGGGGGATTTTCTGTGAGGAAAGTACTGAAATCTGGACTTGTTTTTGGATCTAGCTTCCTCTTGTTACCCTCCCCCCTTCACACTCAAAAGATATAAATTTTTATATGGGAAGTATTTGCAATACACACACACAGCTAATTACAGGAGAGGAATCTATGGAAGTACTACTTGCCATAGGTGCAGGCACTCTGCATTGTGCATTGTCATGCTGAGACAGCTGAACTAGCTCTTTTCAAACAACTTGTGTACCAGAAACTGTCCTCTTGATGCTCTGCTTGAGATAAAAGCACAGGCACTTTAGAGCCAGCTGTGACCACTTCACAAATGAAATGAAGCACCTGATTGTGGGAGAGCTTCTAGTCCATCTCAATGAAAAGTAAAAGTGAGTCACTAATAATAAATTGACAAAGGTAAGGAACAGAGCTCTTACAGAAAAGAATGCACAATTGCGTACAAGAAGGTCAAAACCATGGTCCTGCATGTGGTTTGTGGTATTACCCAGTATCAATATAAACTGGGTGATGATTTGATTGAGAGCAGCTCTGCAGAGAAGGACTTGAGGATACTGGCTGATGTAAAATCAAGCATGAGATGGTGATGTGAACATGCAGCCCATATAGCCAAGCTTATCCTGGGCTGCACCAAAAGGTGATAGCCACCAGGTTGAGGGAGATGATTCTTTCCATCTATGCTCTCTTGAGATTCCACCTAGAGTACTGCATCCAGTTCTGGTGTCCCCAGTACAGGAAATACATGTATGTGTTAGAGTATGTCCAGGAGAGATCATAAAAGGGCTGGAACATCCCTCCTGTGAAGAAAGGCTCTTTGAAGAGAAGGCTCTGGGGAGATCTTGTTGCTGCCTTTTGATATGTAGAAAGGGCATGGAGAGAGACTTTTTACTAGGAACTGTAGTGAACAGGACAAAGGGCAACAGTTTTAAACTGAAAGAGAATAGATTTAGATTGAATACACAGAAGAAATTTTTTATAATGAGATTGGTGGCAACACACAGGAGCAGGTTGACCAGAGAAGCTGTGGGTGTCCCACCTCTGGAAGTGTTCAAGACAAGCCTGGATAGAGCTTTGAGCAACCCAATCTAGTGTGAGACATTCCTGTTCGTGGCAGGGGGAATGAACTAGATAGTCCCTGAAGGTCCTTTCTGCAATAAAGAAAAATACGCTTTTATTGTACAATAAATAAATATAACCTTCTCCAATAGATCTGATTAAAAAAAAACCCAACAACTTAAGGGTGTTTCCATGCATGTGCAGGTCTATAATGCATGTACTATAGTGCTACATTAATGACTTATGTTGGAACCAAAGCATCCACTATCACTGAATAGATTAGTAACTCTTGGATAGAAAGATAGCTGAGGTTAATGCAGGGAATAGTGTTATGACCCTTAACATTTTAGCTCTTGTGATTATTTTTAAAAGAACAGCTAAGTCTGGCATTGATTCAATTCATCAGCTATACCAAAACAAGAACATCTGCAAATAGACAGAAGAAATTTAAACCACAATGAGATTAAAGTGGCCAGAATAGTACAATGCAAGAACATGACATACATTTTTGTAAAATACTGATGAGGAAAAAAAGCACCATCAAAAAATAGAAGATGCATACCCTGAAATCAGTAAGGAACATCTGATAGAGAACACATCAAAAACACCCCACACCCAAAGTACAAAACAGATGTTCTGGATTGTATATAGAGCATGGGAGGAAACAGTACAGCTTTCACAGAACTGGTGAGTCAGTATATGGAGTAAATCATGACCTTTTCGTTCTATTTCATAGGAAAGATTGGGGAAACTGAGAAAAGATAAAAATGTCAAACAAAATGCTTTGAGAGATGGTTAATCAAACTTCTGATGTAATATATTTGAAAAAAACCCACAACTGATATGAGTTCTTAGTTCCCAGTGTCTTCATGACAGAGATATAGGCCAAATGCAGAATTTGATTCAGTAAAACACTATAGCACAGACTTATTTTAAGCAGAGCTCTTTTCTTCAGGCATTGACTCTTCTCCAAAATACTGGGGAAACATGGAATTTTCACACTGGAAGACCTTTTTATGTTATAACCTATAAAGAGGCAAAGAAAGAGTAACATGAAGGAAATCCTCATGCAATAGGACTTTATGGAATATTTGACACACAGGAAATGACAACTATCCTATTTGTTTCGTTTTACTTTGGTGTAAATAATGACTCAAAATTAAAGGCCTTTTCAGTACTCTTTAAAATATATTGAAATACTTCTTGGGCTGGTGGAGAGATGAATCCTTAGGTGAGGGAGGGGCAAACAGGAAAACTGATCTAACACTGATTCTTCTCCTTGCATTTGTTTCATTGAAAATTCTTGAGAAACAGAGAATTTTGCTTCTGATTCTATTAAAAAATGTCTGCCTTTAACCTTCTTTTGCCCCCTTCATTTTCTTTCACTGTCTGATTTTATTTTTTTTTAAATTTTTACTAGGAAATTAGCACCTTTAGTAAGTCAGTTTGAGTGTGTTTGTTCTAGCAGGCTGAAGAAACTTTTTTGCCTCCTATGTTTTCAAGTACTCTCTGCTGTCTATTCTCTTTCTGCCAGGAATCCAAACACTGAGTAAGAACACCTTGTTCTGGGTGCTGCTTTCCAAAACCCTTGTTGGAGATTACACAACAAAAAAATTACCACAGATGAACACAAATGTCCTTGAATAGCAATTACAGTTACTTAGCTTTTTGAAGTGTTTGTTTGTTTCCTCCCTCTTCTTAAACACTCGGTAATGATTTGTTAAACTCAATCAAAATATTTCAGAAACAATAATAAAATTTAAGTATGCATCATAGCCACCTGGAAGTATTAAACACTGTTTTCCACAGAAACAGTGGGAGTCATTTATGCATATTCAGCATTGGAGTTTATTCTCTTTTTGTTTTTTTTTCCATTAGCAACTCAGTCACACAACCCAATTCAAGAATATGCTTGAACAAAAGAGAAGGATTAGCACCAGACTTTTTTGAGCCAGGGCACTTTGGAGATCCCATGAAAAATCCTTATTATCTTTGGCATTTAACTCCATTTTCAGATCAATCTCAGCTGTTTACAGGGGATCTTTTGTGTTCAGGTCAGGACAGAGGAGTCATGAGTTGGTCACACTCTAGCTCAGGCCAGTGCTGGTTACATTGAAAGACACTTTAAAATACAGGAAGAATAGTCCTGGTGTTTTACATGTAAAGAACATAGTTACCACACAGGGTTGCTAGGACCAAATGGAAGTAGTGGATCAACAAAGAATAAAAAATCCTGGTGGGCAACATGGCTCAGACTTTTAAAAGGTGCAAGTACTACCACTACTGCTTGGGTCAAGCACTGCTGGTCCTGATGGCTAATTTTTGATGCTGGAAAACCACATGCATATTATCCCATTCTGAAATTATTGATTTCATGAACATACCACACGTGTGTGTAATACCACAAGTTTTTTCAGAAGAGCTTTGGCCTTAACACAGAATAGGAGAAGAAAGAAGATAGAACAGAGTTTTGATGCTTCAGTGGACTTTTATTTCCTCTTCATTTCCCAGCAGATTCTTCTCCCAGAAAGAAGGATAGAGAGTACCAAAGTACTTGTTTTTAAATGTTATATGACAGATGGATTTCTGTGCTTGAAAATGGTGGTATTGATGACACAGTAAGCCTCCATGAAAACTCTGGGACTCAGTGCCTGAAGCAGGATTATTAAATGGTCTTTATGTGTGAAAAAGATCCCAGATCCAAAGAGATTGTAGTTAAAGAAAAAATAAATTTAAAAGACCGAATTTGAACAAAACAGATTTCCTGTACAGATACAAAAAAGAATATAATTTTAAAAAATGTTTGTCTTGTTTCACATATACTTTGTTAAAGCAAACCCTATTATTTTCAGGAGACGCATCACCTGAAGTAGCTCTAGGTGAGGTCTGAGGCATTTAATGAGGATTCTGAGGAAGGGAAGCAGTTCTATCTAGACCCTAACCAAGCTCTGACTAGCAGCATCTGTCCATCTGCAGTAGGAACTTTAATCTTACTTTTAAAGAGTCACTTAACCATAGTGTTTTCTTTCATGCTTGTTGTGACCTGTTACTGCTTGAGAAACATAGATTCCACGAGTTCTGTTGACACATCCTGAGGACCGGAAAGGTCCACACTTCTGTAAGACCATGACTTCACAGCATTTAGATATTTCCCACATTGTTTGTTTCGTAGTTTCTAGAAATTTCAATTACTCCACCTATATTTGCTTGTTATATGATTAAAAGTTGGTTTCCTTGGGTTTACCTGTCTTTTAACCTCTGCATAATTCAATTACTGTGTCAAGACACTTCTGTACAATGGTTTAAATATTGTTGCATATTTTGTGCTACAAAAATATGTTACAGCAAGAAATATCAACTATAGTTGACTATAGTTCAGTCTACAGACCCTCAGAAGTAGTAATGTTTTTTTGACATGTCATAAAAAAATCCTTTGGCTTCTTCAGTGATAAATCTACAATAGCTGGACTATGAAAAGCATTATTTGCAGGACTCTGAAATATGAGCAAGGTTATTCCATGACAGATTATCTGTGCAAATATATCAAAAATTGTTGTGTATCGAACAAGCATTTATAGGTGTGAAAATTTCATCAGGTTTAACTGTATTTATCACCATTGAAAGCTGTGATGGAGGAAGAAACTATTAGCAATCAGAGCTTTTTCTCTATTTTGTTGCACATGTCAACACAATGAAAGGTATGTTTAAGCTGGCAGTGACAGTACAATTGAACATAGACAGCATGAAACGTGCCCTTCGCTTTACTGACATGCACTCAATATACATTGGAACGCCACCCAGTAGAAGCAATTTCTGTCCTTGAGCATTCCTAGGGAAGGGATGTGTTTCTCACCATGCACCTGTGCTGCTCTCCAGGCTCCAGTTCCTGAAGAGCACAATGTAAGCAGCAGTCCCAGCTCTGGTCTTTGCCTGTGCTGGAGCTATAGTGTAGATGAAACACATTTTCAATTCATATGAGTAATGAGCATTACAAATTAGACTCAGATCAATTATTAAATGAAGATGATTATGAAATATTAAAAGGAAGCTAGTATACATTATGTATTTGTCATAGATTAAAAATCAACATTCATGTAATATCCTTCTCTACCTGATAATGTATTTAGATATTTAATGAATTTAAAAGGAATGTAAAAAGTAAAGATTAGTGGAAGGGAGGTGCATCTATTAAAACAAGAACTGGACTCGCTAATGACTTCTGCAAAGGGGAGTTTTCTTCAGTCTTGGATGTAGTTTTTCTTTGGTCTATGTTGAAGACAGGCAGGACATGTCATCTCCAGCCTGGATACCGCTGTCATTATTACTGTCTTTGAAGATGCTGCTTTATTTTACGCATTTAGGGAGAAGAATTTTGATTAAACATCTGGCCCTGTCACTTGTGTGGAAGTCCTGGTGACTACAGAGTGGTTTTGTACTATAAAAATGAAGTTGCTTTTCTGCTGGGGGTTTGTCGTGACAGAAAGTACAAGCAATAGTGTCACTCGTTTCCTGAGCTTCTTCTAAAGCCCTGCTGTGCTGAGTTATTTTGCATTGCGTCTGATGAGTCAGTCATGCAGCTTTCTCTCTCTGTTTGATGTGCTGAGGACATGATGTTGCTATAAAACCTCATTAAATTCAGCTCAGAGGTAGAAATGTTAGGAAAAACAAAAAAAGAGGAATCACTGATAGAGCAGTTTTCACACTGGAAAATACTTGTTGAACGGAAATGAGACATTCTGGGGAGATCTGTTGGTCCTTGTGAATTATACAGTGGGAATTAAGCAGGGAAGCTGGCCAAAAGTCAGGATGCCTGGTTCTCTTTGGGCCCTCCATGTCTCCTGGATGAGCTCAAGAGGTATCACCCAGGAAAAGAGGCAGGTAGAGAAGAGGCAATGGGTACTGAGGTCCTGAGGAACTTCAAATTGTCCAGGAGGAAGAGGTGGGAGGTCAACAACTTACTCATCAACTGTGAGAGGGACAGAAAGGGAATAAAACTCTCACATGCAGTGAGAGGCTGCTGGCCCTTTGCACTGTACGGTGGGGTGCCCAGGGATGGAGGGGAAGGGTATTTTTAGTTTCAGGAAAATCAATCTGTTCCAGCAACCTGTTCTCTAAAGCTATTTTCAATATTTCCAAAGCAAAATTTGTTGAGAAGTCAGTACACTTTAGGATTTTCCTTTCTGCCTGTACTCTACTGGGAATTTTACAGATTCCAAGTTGTGGGGTTTTTTTGTTTGTTTGTTTGTTTGTTTTTTTCCATGAGGGTGGACTTTTCACATTTATCTCTGTTCTATTGTTAATAGTGCGGTTTTAGTTTTTGTTTTATTTTGGAGACCACTGCCCATTACAACCTCTGTTTGCCAAGAAAACTTGACGTCTCTGTACGTTAAAACACATAGGCATTTTGATGCTTTGGAAGGTAAGATGATATTCTGCAGAACTGCCCCATGAGAAAGGGAAATTTTGAGGCATCTATGTTTTTTCTTGTTTCTGTCTGTTCTAGAAGGAGTATCATCCTCAACCTTGGATTCGAAGATATTATTGGTTGCAACCAGATACTTACCTGGTACAGATACCAGAGACTTGAAGAACATTATTATATAGTAGCAAATATTAGATAATATTCAGTTTATAAACTGTAAAGTCATAGATATTGGCCAATAGTAAATGATTAAACTTGATTAAAATTGCATAAAATAAAAAAAAAAGAAGTCTTTCCTGGAGGTTGGAAAATCTCCTTTGAAGAATTTTATGCCTCCTGAGTAAATATGTGCAGTTATAATTAGAGAGTTTTGTTAAAGATGTATTATGTAACCAAAACCCTGGACCAACTCCAATGCCATTTCTCTCTATTGTGTAAATATGTAATTAGGCAAGATTTTTTTCCACTGCTGCTGCTGATTACATTTTCCTTGGTCATGCAAAAATGGGATTTTTCTGCTCTCAGGTATCATA
>WAAB01023473.1:40421-72300 GCA_013389865.1 Piaya cayana | reverse complement strand
TTCTGTGATTCTGTGACTTCTCAAAGGAATTTGCTCTCCTACACATGTAAATGCCTTTGTGTATATAACATATCAATGTAGTGTGCAGTATTTCCAGGGAACTTATAAGGAGAATTAAGTGTGCTGCAGATATTTAAACTGCCAGGCTGTTACATCCAGAATAAACAGTATTTTCTGCTCTCTATGAAAAGTATTTCCTACCTTATTCATAAGGCCTATCTATATTCAGAAATTTGTCTCCTTTCTGCTGAATTATTCTGGAGGAGAACTTACATCTGTTTCCACATAAGCATGGTGCTCTGCACATTCACTGGAAAACAATATCTTCTGAGACTGAGTGGGGAGACAGGGAGGTGTTTCCTTTGTAGGATGCTCATTGTCAAAACATTAAGGAGTGACAAAGATTGAAGGGCAAATATTGCCAAAGGCCAGCATGAATATAGTTGTCCAAGATTCATAGTACCTCTGGAGAGTGCAAGTGGTCTCTAAATTGCTTGTATTCTGAACACAACAGGATTTAGTTGCTAAACTTTTTGCAGGTCTGTGGGCCAGCTCAGGCCTGTTTCATTCTCATCTCTTCCAGATGGAGTGTACAGGCTCGTATAGTCTCTAGTTGCTGTGTGTGTATCACTGTCTTGGTGAAGTTGCTCCCTTGTATTTATATTCATTGAAGACTGGAAACTGAAATGTTATGGTGCATGAGAAGGGGAGAGAAGAGTGACAGCCAAGTTTCAGAACCCTCAGTATAAATTCAGCTATGTTTGAGTTTGTCTTAACTTGCTTGTATATCTTCCTCATTCAGTCCCACCCTTTGTGCTCTAGGAGGATTCTTCCTCTGTCCCTGATGATGTTGAGCTTCAGCCCTCTTCTCAAGCATAAATGAGCAGAAATCAAACATAAGTAATAACTAGTGTTAAAAGTCTGTAAATTGTTTCCCTTCTGATTTCAGACCCCAGAGTTTTAGGGATACGTTCAGGAAAGCTAATGAAGATTCTCAGTGCTAGTGGACAAAGCAAGCACCCCGCACTGAGCAACACCTCTCTGATAAAAAGTATTTAAACTGTAGCCATCGTGCAGCCCATTGGAAGCATTCACAGTGGGTCCCAGGAAATTAAAATTAATTACCACAAATGAAGACAGAAGAGTCACTATGTTTAAGGTGTTGTGGATTTGATTTATCTTTCTACCTATTCTCCAACAAGTAACAAGGGTAGGTAGTAGCTTTTGCTAAAGTAATTATATTGATTTGCTCTGTGTTGTGCACCCAGCTGTTTTCTAAAACACTCTCTAAACTGTTCTGACAAATTCACCTGGTGCTTTAGAGAGCATTGTGTGATANCTATAACTACCTGAAAGGATGTTGTAGAGAGGAGGGTGCTGGCCTCTTCTCCCAAGTGACATGGGACAGGACAAGGGGGAATGGCTTCAAGCTGTTCAGACTCGACATCAGAAAAAAAAATTTCATGGCAAGAGTAATTGGACACTGGCGGAGGCTGCCCAGGGAGGTAGTTGAGTCACCAACCCTGGAAGTGTTTAAAAGATGGGTGGATGAGGTGCTGAGGGGCATGGTTTAGTGGTTGATAGGAATGGTCGGACTCACTGATCCTGGAGGTCTTTTCCAACCTATTGATTCTGTGATTCTGTGAAAATTCACATGTAAAGTTATGAGATGGAACACTGTAGCTGGCACATACTGATATAGCATTTCTAAACCATAAATATTAAAGGAATGAATTGTTTTATGAATTTACAAATCAAACTGGAAAATCTGGACTGGAAAATTTTACATTATTTGTATATTTTCAATGTATATGAAGGCATCTTTCCCTGAAAGACTGCGCTAATACACTAAGAGGCTGGAAGGAGCCTGTGCTTATGTAAAGTAGGTTTCTGTTTAAGCTCTTGCTCAATGACACTTTGAGTAATTCTGTATGCTTCTGGGTTAGCGTTTACGAGTTGATGTGCATTGTTTTCATGGCTAAGTGGAGGTGAATAAGCATGCATAAATGTGTTTCTGAAGATACAATTCAACCCTTTTGTGTTACTATTCAACTGTTTTTAAAATGTGGCTTTGACTGTGGCATCTCCTCTTAGAAAATACCAGCCCAACAAACATCTCATTGAATCATTGATAGGGTTCTGCTAAACAAACACTGGATAGCACAAGATATGAGTCCGTGACAAGCACATGTACACACACAAAAAGTTCCAATTTTGTTCCAGTTTTGTGAATGCTTTTGTGTGTTTACTTTTGAAGTGGAGCTATTGTTCAGGCCTCATAGAATTATTGAAATTATTGAACTAACTACTAAATAAATAATGACACCCATGGCTATGAAATAATTATTTTTGCATTTTTAAATCATTAGCATATTTTTAAAGCATATATCTCTCACCTAAAAAGATTTTTTACCAACTCTTTCCTAAGAGGTAGGAACACACAGTCGCAAACTGTAAAAAAGCAACAGGACCTAGTTTTGCAAATCCGTCTGTCATTGCATCCTTCGGTCATCAAGCCTTGTAGAAGAGCAAGGCTCTGACATCAGAATTTAGGGCATGAATCCCTGAAAAATATGGGTACAGAACTGTTTGGTTTTGATGAGGAAACTTAACAGCTCTCAAAGCAGCAGAAACCATGCGCTAATATTTGTCAGGTATGATAACAAGTCCTGAAGGCTGTACTTTGCAAATCGAGAATAATTTCAGTGAATGTTAGAATTACTTGGCAATATTATATTTCTGCCATACTTTCTTGCATTTAGGAAGACACTGCTATTTCTGAAACAGGAAATGTACATTTGAGGTGGATGGTTCATGTTTAACATGTTTCATATGATAGAGTCTGCAGGTTTCAAGTTTGTAATCCAACAGAGAAGTGACTTCAGAAAGCACCTTCTCCCCTTAAATGATGCAGACCATCTTAAAATAAAGTCAGTTTAAACTCAGTAAGAAAAAGTGACACTGGGCACAACTTTAAAAAGTCAGTCTATAGGAAGTAAAGGCTTAAGAGACAGAAGCTAGGATTGGTCAGAAAAAACAAAGACTTCTTTAATATTATAGTTACAACTACTTTTTTTAAATTTTTTTGTTTGTTTGTTTTTCAGTAAGAGCGTCTTTTTAGTTCCAACATGAATTACAGGGAAATTCATCAATGCCTAGAGATTGGCTGTCTTGCACCCACAGTGAAGCTCAAGTGATAGTATAAAATAATGGGATTATGGAATTTGTGGCATTTTGAACACAGATCTTTCTCAAGTCAATGGTTGGGCGGGGAGGAGAGGGTGAGTGGAGTTTAGTACTGTTCTGTTTTATTCCTTTAATTGCAAAGGACTATGTACAGAAGCAGAAGCAGTAAAGACTGGTTATTTCTCAGTCTTCCACAGTTTGGTTTAACTACTTAGCATATTATAAAATATATAGAATATGAGGTCTGACACAAAAAACCCAAACCCAACCCTGAGACTGTGCCTGTATCTCTTTTTATTTAACATATTAAGAAAATCAGCTATTATCATCTCAAAATAGTTCCCTTCTGAGTTGACACACAGCTGTATACACTGCTGCCAATATTCAAAACAATTCTGTAGATGATTTTCTGAAAGGCTGCTGAGGATCTCCCTCCATTTCACATTTGCTGACAAAAATATGAGTTCCTTTTTATGCTGACTTGATCTTTGGGATGAGGTAGAAATCTCAGAGAGATCTGATGAATAGGGTAGGTGCACAAGAACAGTGATGTTATTAGCTAAAAACTGCTTCACAGACAAAGCGTTGTGGGCTAGTGTGTTGTCTTGATGAACTTGCTGCTCACTTTTGCACACTGACATTTTCCAACCGCAGGTAAAAAGATGTCTATATTTGAACACATATCCACTCATACTGAGTGAGGCGATTGAGTTGAGCCTTGTCTCACTGCGGCAGGTTAGAACATGTTGTATAACCATCTCTTTTTCTCTCCCCTCCCACTCTTGGTTCCTGAGCTAGAGGGCTACTCTTGGGATTTTTTGTGTCAGACTTCTTATACAGGGAGATCTGTTGCAACGTTAGGAACATACTCAGTGACCTTTCTTATTCACATGCTGTCATAATGTTACTGAAATGACTCTCCAATCTTTCCAGTTCAATCTGCCTTTTCTTAAAAAGAATTGTCGTGTAAGTACAGATAAGAGCCAAATATGCTTGTTTAATAAGAGGTGACAAATAACAGTGGATTCAGATAGAATGTGTATAAACGCATCTTCCTGCTGGAAAACATAACTTATAAATTTAGTGCTTCTAAAACAATCAATAGTCATTTAGGAATGATTTTTTGCAGGTCATTTAGCTGGACTGCTACTGTCCAAAGAGGGGACTTTGGTGATGCTCATTAGCTGCTGCCAATGTTGCATATTTTAACCACAGGACGCATGATGCTTTGAACTGTGCTTGCTTACTATGCTTTATTTTTCTATAATGTAATATTAGTTGAAATCATATTCATGCATTTTACATGAAGCAGAGACTAAAAAACATCTTCAAAATATCTAAACTTAACCAACACGGCATGATGCATTACTTAAAATTTTTAAATAGGATCTTAAGCAATAGAATCAAACTCAGTAACATGAAATGCTAGCACCCTCAACTCTCAATTCCCTTAATTGTAGTTTGTGTAAAATCCTATTTCCAGAGTGGGTGATAGGGACAAAGGGCCTCGAAGTTAATAGAGAGTTTTGTTGTAAGGATATGATGAACTCTCAAAGGAAGTTAAGGGAGAATTACCTATGATGACGGCAATCATTAAAAACTCTAGAAGTGCTGTGATCATTCTACCAGGCCCTAATATGGGCACCAAGCAGCACCTTTAGATGCTGGGATAAGAGAGCAAGAGGTAGGTGAATGGAAACTGCACAAGGATTTGGCACATCTGGAGACTATGTGTCTAGTAAAGCATAACAGCTGTAAAGCTGAAGTATTTACAACCTTAAAAACCATTCTGTTCTTCGGGGTGTGATCCTTCTCTCCCTGGGGAAGGACTGGGACTGGAGAGGATTCTAATGACAACCTGTGGGGTGATATTCCTCTCCTCTATTCACTCATCTTGCCCATTTATGGTACAAATAGCTCCTATTGCCAGAAGGAATATTCATTCATATTAATTTAATAACAAGTGTGCATTTCTGACCTATATCCTTATGACACAAGTGCTAATTTCTACATAACCTCGTTAAGGACATTTACACCCAAAGTCAGTGCGTGTAAAATTCTATCTCAGCAGGGTGGGAATGCGTTATGACTACTTAACACAGATCTACCCATGGTGCAGTGCAGGAAAGACTTCTCTACTTTGGGATTATGTTTTTATCTCAAATGCAGCACAGCAATATAAAACCTATAAACCCATTTATTTTTTTATAATCATGTATTGCTGTAAGTCAGTCTTAGCTGGCATTCCCTGCTCTTTATTGACCTGTTTTGTGAGATTTTGTAAGATAGCTAATAAACCTTTGCTCTTGCTACTGTTAAGTTTAATACAGCACATTACATTCACAGCTGAAATAAAAACTATGGTTTATATAATTAAAAATGGTTCAAAATGTCTTAACAATAAACATTGGTATTTGTTAACAACTATACTTTTATGTTACATCCTACTCAACAGAGAACACTTTCTCCGATTTCTCTTCAGTGTCTCCTTTTACAGCACACAGTCTGAGTTTGGATTTAACTCACATGCCTCGGGCAATGCCAATGCACTTTTTTTTAACTAAGAGGTAAAAAGCATATGTTGCGACAACAGCTTGGTCTTTAGGATCTGCATTGGACTCTAGTGTGGTGGAGGCTGCTTGGGAAAGTATTGACTGAAGTTGATGTGGTTATCTTGCTCTTTGTCTTTGGAAAAAGAGATAGCAATTTAGACCCTACATATTTGACTTTGTAGGTATTTTGAGTCTTTCTTTTTGTTAACCCAGACAATGGTGTGACTTTTCTGGTGATGGTCAATCTGATGCAGATATCTATGAAAGTTTCTCTCCACCAAGTTGTTGGGTGCCTGTTGGGTAAGAGGAGACTCTGCTGTGGATGAGTGGTCTCACGCTTCAAATTGCTTTGATGAAGGGAAGCATTTGTAAAGGACTAATGGCATATGATGGCAGAAGACGGGTTGGAGTGCAACAGTGGGGTATAGTGATTAATACAGTATTGAGATGAGTTTTAGGCTTCCTGCCTTAAAAAATATTATTCAGGAGGACAAGTGATGTTTCTGAGGACTGTCCTTAGTGTCTTTCCTCCTGTCAGGGAGTTGTGAGGCTGTCTGTTCCCTTAGAGAAGGGGAACCAGAAGTGGAAGGTGACCTTCACTGAAGGGGAAGGAGCCCAAAGGGGTCTGAAAACAGGTCCAGGGCCTACCCAGGTTGCTCAGGTAGGAATAAGTAGAAATGGAGATGAAGAAACAAGCCTGCAACATATGTACGAGAGTTTGACTTAGGATGTAAGCTGCCAACCTACAGTGCAGATTCAAGGCTCATCCAGAGGACAGAGCCAGAAAGAGGGCTGGAGGCTGGTGAAAGTGAAACTTAAGCAAAGGTTGAACACTCAGGAGTCCCCAGCCCATGGGCAAGGCATGTAGGGGGAGCCCCTGGGTCATCAAACTGGGGACATCAAGTCCTGTCAGCATGCTCATGGCCCTGACATGACTCTTTTCCTGCTGGCAACTGGAGCTGAATTTTCATAGAATCATAGACTCACCAGGTTGGAAAAGACCCACTGAAGTCCAGCCATCCCTATCAAATACTAAACCATGCCTCCCAGCATCTCATCCACCTGTTCATTAAACACCTCCAGGGAAAGTCACTCAGCCACCTCCCTGGGCAGCCTG
This sequence comes from Piaya cayana, assembly GCA_013389865.1. NCBI lineage: Eukaryota > Metazoa > Chordata > Aves > Cuculiformes > Coccyzidae > Piaya > Piaya cayana. The sequence goes on along the minus strand of WAAB01023473.1, from coordinate 65,445 downwards.
TTCCAGTGCCCAATGACACTTTCTGTGAAAAACTGTCTCCTAATCTCTAGCCTTAACCTCTGCTGGCAGAGCTTGAGGCCATTCCCTCTTGTCCTGCCCCCTGTCACTTGGGAGAAGAGCCCAGCTCCCTCCTCTCTACAACCTCCTTTCAGGTAGTTATAGAGAGCAATGAGGTCTCCTCTCAGCCTCCTCTTCTTCAGGCTAAACAACCCCAGCTCTCGCTCCCGTTCCTCATAAAGCCTGTTCTCCAGGCCCCTCACCAGCTTCATTGCTCTTCTCTGGGCTCACCTTAGAGCCTCAGCTTCCTAATTTTGAAGTGTCTTTGTAACTCCACAATAAAGAATATGAGCCCCATAATGAAGCATAGCTGGTAAAGGCAGGTAAGACTACAGTGGAGCAGGTTTTATTGCTCTACGCAGACCAGTGGTGCTCAGCAGTGGTGTACATGAAAGTTATTCCAGCCAAGGGATGACGCTGTTTTCAGAAACTGTGTGGCCCAGATGTAAGGGAAGATGCTCCGTGAATATGTCCATACTGGCTGATTCTATGAAGTCTGATCTGCGGAAGGGCTGCCTTCTCACATCCTCATTCCTCAGCCTTATGAGCTTGCAAAAACTGATAGCGCAGTCTGTGTTAGGACCTTGTGTAACAAATAGGTCTTAAAGGTGTAAGTGAAGACTCCCAACCTTCTGTAATTAACAGGTTTTTACCCTCGCAAAACTCTGTATAAGAAATCCACTTTTACTCCCAAAATTTAATTATAATCTTCATATTCTTTGTGCTCTTCTGGTCTTCAGAGTTTTTGTGGAAGGCTCTTCAAGCTTATCTCAGAAGAAAGTTTTCAATGTACAGCAGGACCAACTAGTAGTTACTGTGGAACACCACCCTGCTACTTCTGATTATTTCTTCTGTGCATTAAGAACATGTTATCTTTTATGGCTATTGTCCTTTTAACTGAAGTAGTTAGGAGAATATCTTCTTTTTGTAGCATGGTTGATACTGCTCTGGTGATAACTACCTATGAGTTAATAGTGACTGTCTAAGGAATGAATTTTATGCCTGAGGAATATTAATGTGAGGTGCTCATGCATAAAAAAGGAAGTTAGTTGAAATTTACATAACACTCCCTGCACCTGCTTGAATGAACTGTTAGATTATTGTACTGGCTGCCTCAGTTCAAATGCTTCAGCTTCTTCCATTCTCAATGGATTAGTAAAAATAATTGTGTGGTTTGGCAGAGGAATTTATATTGTGTTTGAGAGTCTTTGAGCAAACACTAGCAAGAGAAAAATACATTACAGGCCTGGTGAGCCATGCTGTGGGAAATGTAAACAAAAGCAGCGACATATCTTTAAAGGTTGTTTCCCTTTTACTACTTGTGAAACACCTCAGATTTTATTAATTGTGTATAAATAAGATCTGTGTTATAAACTGATGAGTGAAAGTTATTAACCTGTAATTATCATGTAATATTTACAGAATAGTGAGGGAAATGAATCCATTTTCCTGGGTGAAGTTAAATTTCATCTCAAAGCATATGCCCAAATGCCAGCTTTAAACTCAAATGTTTATGTTTTAAAGAAGAGTATACGATTTGTCCTTGTCCATGAGTTTACATGGCTCCTCAGAGTTTGTGAGGACAGAGAAAAGTTGCCTATATTTATCAAGATGAAGAGACTTAAGTCTTTTATCTCCTTAACTACTTACCTCCTATGGAATGTTCCTCCTGATTAAGAATGCAGTAGTCATTGATATCTTAGATGTTGACTGTTAGATTCCCACAGCAGCACTAACTGCAACAGGAGTTGAAACAGAGTTGTTATAACCTATACACCCAAGGGTCATATGGAAGAGAGAAGAAAATGAGATGGTAAGGGTAAAGCACTCAGTGTACTCATGTTACCCATGTTTTAAACCACAAAAAGTGTTATACAGCTTGGAGGTCAAATCCAGATACTCAGATGACAATAACAGGAAAAGCAGACTTGTGATTGAAAGTGCAGTTGTAAATTTACTAGCTGAGGTTATGATAAGAAACATGGGATTTTATAATATTTTAATCACTTATATGCATTTACAGTTGTGAAACAGTTACTTTAATTCTTCTTGAATTTTATTTGATATTGTGTTCATTCATATTCACTTTGGACTTACACCAGTATTTTAGATTTTAATAATGTGATAATTTTCCATTTTATAGCACTATTTCTAAATTTTGAATATTTCTTAAAAAAAATAAATTTCAGAACACCTTAGGGTATTGTTTGACTATCTATAGCTAAAAAAATAGGTCTTGAAGACCAAGAAAAGGAGGACTAACTTTACACCTGTTGCTTGCATATATTAAATTAATATCACATTTATTTATTTGCATTATCTGTATCACACATGACAAAAAAAATCCTTGGTGTTCCATGAGGGCTCTCTAACTAAACTAGAATTAAGTAATTTGGGTTGATGGTGTGAAATATTGCAAACATCCTAGGGGCTTGAAAAGTAATGTATCTGGGAGTTGTCTACTTTAACTCTATAGATTATGATTACTTATTTCTTTATCCTGTTAATGAACTTGGTGCTTCAGGGAATATGTATCAGGTGCAGTCATGGGTTTATCATACAGCCATGGTTTTAATTCTGGTTCTAGCAGTTACGGCCATGTGTGCTCACATTAAAAGAAAATTTTAAAGAAAATTCTTATTTTAAAGAAAATTCACTATCATTAAAGTAGTTAATATATTTTAGGTACTACAGAAGAAACATGATTTTGCCTATGTTTCTAATAAGGTATTAACTTGTAATTATGAGGCTTAACTACTATAATCGTCTGATTTAAGTCTAGCTCAGAACCATAGAAAACAAAACAAAACAAAAGAATATCAAAACAAAACATTCTCACCCCAAACCAAAACCAGCATTGTTTTCATTTTTTTCCCAGTATGCAGGATACTTCACTGGGAAAATGTGCTCAATGTCATCAGGACAACCTATTGAAGTGGTGGTTACAGGAGTTAGAAATTTGGGGTTGTGAGCCTCTGAAACCCACCAAGTATTCAAGGCAGGAGGAGAGGGAGAGCGATACAAACTGTGCTCTCCACCACACCAACCTTATTGAAATGACAGACTGAGACCAGCTTCAGGACTGAGAGTAGGTTTTGCTCAGATGTGCTCTGTGGGGGGATATTTCTCACATGCCTGAGAAAGATCCTTTGTGCCCAGTGTTGGTTTTGGTTTGGGAAATATCTACAGTACTTGGCCACAAAGACTGAATGTGGTGACTGGCCACATTCATACAAGGATATGAGCTGTAACCTTCAAACTTGGTAAGAATCCATAAGTAGCTCTGCCCTATTCTGAGCTTCTTACAAGGCAATGCTCTTGGTGGGGACGTTGTGGGTTTCTTAGTGTTTTTATTTTATTAGAGTAGGGGAGATCATGCTGATAAATGGTTCTTGCTTCCATTCAGTGGCAACATCTGGCCTCTGTCTAGAGCTCAGCTGGTAGACCCAGAGAGTAAGACTTAATTTTGCCCAAGATCTTGCCTCTGTGAAAAGCTTTTGGCTCCCAGCTCCCCTCTCAGCACTTATGCAATAAAACTGGATCCTGCAGTTTCCTCTTCAGAATATACACTGATGACCCCAACAGTAAAGTTAAATAAACTAAGGGTTGATCTATGAGCTCCTACAGGTTCAAATGAAGCTCGAAGTGGACCATATCAAAAGACTAGAATTCCCAGCAGTCTTCCCTGATACCTACAAATATTCAACCATGTGCTGCTGGGGCCAGGTCCCAACAACATAGGCTACAAAATTGTTGTCACTGACTGAACTTAATGAAACCCACTGTGTTTACCCTTAAGAGTCTTCAAAAAAACCTCATGCTGCAAAATGTGTACTGTTCTAATAAATTCTTTCCTGATTTAAGATTAGAGGTTTGGCAGTTTGTGAATTAATTATTAGCTTATGTTGCTTTATAAAACAGCAGATGGTTTAATAAAACTCTACTCTCTAGCTGCCTTCACAACATTTGAAATTTACCTTCTCATGAGAGTGGTGTTATAAATAAGTATAGTGAGAGAGAGTGAGTGAGGTACTATAGCAGTTTTATGGCTATGTAAACAAACCTCCTTTGTCAGAATTCAGTCATCTTTAACAGCTGAGAGGTGATGCTTCTAGTGATGGTGATCACCTTCCAGATGATAGTATCTGCTTATCCATCTTACAGTAATGTAAAGAGGAGCCACAGCTCATCCATCTTTTTCAAAGAGTTACAATGAATATTTGACTATAAGAATTTAGCATTTACCCTTCATGGGTCAGTGAATGGGTTGGTCCTAAAGCATCTTTAGGGAGAGATTATTCTAATAAAGTCTCTTTGCACTCAACATACTGTACTAGTGTTTCATGTTTCTTTTAAAAAAAAAAAACAAGTAGCAGGCTGATAAGCTCTGTTTCAGATATAACATCCCTGCAAATTGGGGATGATGTGGACCATTGTAGAGTGTAGATTAATGGAAATATTTCATTTAAGCCCATTTTGAGGAACTAGATATCCATAATAAACTAGCAGGAAGGCACTTCCATTAGTGTTTTGAGCCAGTGTTCTAGAAGTGCTCATCTTAAAGGCAACTATTTTTATGTTCCTTTTGTTGTTGCAATAATTTGTGATTTGTGTACAGATTAGTTTACCTTGAAATTTGCAAGCTGTGTAAGCATAAAATGAGATCTTAATTTGGCATTTTTTAGGAAAATGCTTCAGTTATATTTTACAGACATTGAATATTTTTAACACAAAATACAATTCTTATAAATTTTCTTATAGGCTGCACAGTTGTCTTGCCTGATTTGCATTCACAACGCTCACTATGCTCTGTAGCTCACAGTTCTATAAAGTCGTTTGGGACAGGGACTAAAGGACATCATATTTTGTTAAAAGTGGAAAGGGATTTTGGTTGACAGTATAAATAGGGGGTAGACTTTTGCTTATCACATTTCCTTGCTCTATCATTAAAGAAAAAAGTATATTTTCTTCCCACTGTTAAAAAACCTAATGGAAATGCTACATGGTAAAATTCTGAGCTTCTGCATTTGAAAATACTGTGATAAGCACTCAGCAAGAGCTTAATTCTCTTTGTTGGAGGTTAGCACTACCAAAACTGCCATGGTTTTAGGAGGATTTGGTGCCTTATTAGTGTTTTTCTCATAGTGAATACCAGATGTGAGCTTCTATAAAATAGTAAGAAGTGAAAAATCTTAACCTCTCCTAGTCGTTAAGCAAACCTCTAATCTGAACCGTGTAAAGCCATGCACCGACATCTACCTGAGGTCTGTGAATCTATTTAGCCTCAGCTAGGGGATGTGGAATTGGCTCACTTTGGGATGAATCTTTGAATCTTTGGACCTTTATGATGATATTGGAAAAGATTTTTTTTTTTATTATGTATCATTTCAACAGAAGCAGCAAGTGCATTTTTTTCGGGTTTTGTCACACTGAAGGCACCTTCTTGCTCACCAAATGTGCTCTTTGTCTTCTGTGCCTTGTAATTACAACCTCAACCTTGCTGTCTAAACTTGTGGCACTGATCCACATTACTAACCCATAGTATGCTGCTAAAAATTTAGAGAGAGATTAAGATCAGTTAAATGAGAAGGAAAGATTAGAATGTTTTACCATTTATGTTCCTGTTTTACTCAGCTGTTTTTAAAACTGAATTGGACTGCCTGAAGAGTTCTGGCACTTCCTTGAGAGTATAGCAGAGTTCAGACTCTTACTAGAGAGCTTGGACCAGGCAGACTCAGTCAGGGATGAAGCTGGGTTATCCAAGTTAAGACTGGAAGCTCGCTATATATAGGCAAGGTATAAGCTAGTATTTAGAATGCATCCTCTAATTTTCACTGTGTAAAGTGGCATTTTTTTCACTTAAACTCAAAGTAAAGTTTCAGAGATAGCTGGTAGCTTTAGGCTATCCAGAAACAGGTATAAAGATAGTTTTGGGCAGAGTGAATGAATGAGTGAACTTCCAGCTTTGGGCAATTGCTTCAGTGGACAGAATTAACTAACAGATAAAAGAGAGAAGATGATGTCCCAAAAGAGGTCTTCCTGAAGGATTCAAGAATCCAGGGTTCAAGTTAGTTTCTTCACACTTCACATTTTTTATGACACCGGTGAGTGTAGTCCAAATTTGGCAGGTATTAAAACATAGCCCTTGCAGGCATGGCAAGATCTCAGCTGCTTTTGGGGGAGTTACTTGCATCCAAATTATTCAAGCATGAGCGCTAGATATTTAAAGACCTTTAGAAGTCTTGTGCATAATTTTTTAAGAGGTTAACTTCCATCGATTTTCACTGACTTTTAGGCACCATCTATGGCAGCGACTTTTGAAAATGACTGTGGAATCGGGGACCCTCCAAATAATTGAGGAGGATAAAAAAAAGGAAGTGAAGGAACATAAATTAAGGAAGTTTCATATGTCTATGTGGACTTTCTTCTAAGTGTTTCCAAGCACTAGCTTAATGCCAGAGTCTAAGCACTTAAAAAATGTACCTTATCCTTGCTTTCCCTAGGTTCCATCTGTATGTGGTAAGGATAATAGCTTGTCCCTGTCTCACAGCGATAAAAACATTAAAAGATGGTGAGATTTTTCCAGTGCTACACTAATGGGGGCTATATAAACACCTTAGCTTGTGGAAAGGTAAGTTGAACTGGCAAAGCAGAGGTCATGAGCGACTAGAGATGAGATGTAGAAAGGGGCAAAGTTGCACAAGGCCTGGAAGGCCTGGTAATAACTTTATATACTGTATTATGTCTAGGAGGGAGAATTTCAGCTTTCACTGACCTTTATTTTGAGATTTTTTCTTCTCTATTTTATTTACAGTTACATGTACTGACATTTGTACAATTTCACATTTGTCAAAGACAGAAATCTAGCAATTTTCTCTTTCAGACTTCTTTTAAATTGTGTATGTTTGTGCATATATGAGATTAGCCTTCTGCTAACTACTATGGCATATAATTAGAAGTTGCAGCAAGGGCACATGACTCCTGTAATAGCAATAGGTATACAGGAACATGCGTTTGATCAGATAAGCAAATTTAGCTAAGAATAGTTCTGAAAATTTTTCTTCATCATGAGAACTAGAAGAAATTTGTATAGCAAAGCCTGCCTGTTATTTTCTACTGTAAGCATGGTTTCAAAATTTATGACTTTATTAAGCTCCAGACTCAAGGTTTTAAGCTTCCATCTAAAATTTTTCCATGTCATATAATTGCCTGAGGGTAACTTTTGCCTGCAACAATGATGTTTCAAACATTTGCTGAACTAACAGCAAGGAAATACATATTGCCCAGTATTGTTAATTTATTTTATCGTATTCATCTCTCCTCATACACTGGAACAAAATTTGACAGGGTGGTGTCCTTTCAAGACCTTCATTAAAATCTGCCCAAACTTGACTCCTCTATTGTTACTGAGAAATAACCTTTTTTCACACTCCGCCCTATTAGTTGCTGGCAGCTAAGTTACTGATGTAGTCTAGGTGACATCCAGCAGTGTGATTCATCCCAGGTGTAGAGAAAATAAGTGAGACTTCTGCCACTGCTCATCCATGGTTCTGTGGCTGCTCTGGGACAAAGCGCTACATTTAGAGAGCAGGTTTGGTGAGGGATCGCTTGGGGAGAGGTGAAAACAGAGAAAATGGAGATAGAAGAGGCCAACCAATACTAAGTGAAGAAAGTTATTCTTTCTTATGATCCAGAAACTACTTTTGGGAATAAATAATTTCAAAATCCCATAGGGAAAAAAAATCATCTTTCCCACATGTTAGTGACTGGGCTATGCAGAGGATCCCTGCCACCTTCTCACTTGATTTGCATGGAGAACGACAAAGTCCCAGTTCTGCTGAGGGCCCTTTTATTTGGAGCCAGAGCTCTGCTATTTAATCCTGTCTCTGCTCCCTCAGTTCACTCTTTTTGTGTTAGGCCACTAAGATTCCATCATTTATCACTTCAGGGTTATGAGATGGCACCCCTAAGGCCAAGATAAACTTTATATTGGAACTTCCCAGTTTATGCATGCTTGATTACAATCTGATTTTTCTTTTGACCTAGTGATCTGCTTGAGGATGCAGCTCTAAACTTCACTCAAGCACACGAAACACTAAACATATTTTCATGAGATGTATGAAGGAGGAGAACCACCTTGGCCCCAGGGCTGTCTGTCTATTTCATCTCCTGTAGTAAGTGGTCATCTTTAGGAGAGCTTATACTTTGGGTAAACAGATGGCTTGATCCTGCTCCTACTGGAACACCAGGATTTTCCATTACAGTGATAGATACAGTAGTCAGGCCTAGAAGCTTCTGAATGAAGAGGCTGGAGAAAATTATCTTTCAGATCCTTTCATAATTTTGAAGGTGCTCACTGAGTGATTCTCTTCTTCCCTGCCTCGTATTGACACTGAGTTATCTGGCTAAAAACCAATCTCTCTAAAGACCCTTTCAAAGCTGATCCTGCCAGAGGGTGACTGCTTCTTTAGCAATGCAGAGCCCTTTCACCACAAGGGACAAGGGTTGTCTGTTGAAGATATTTGCCTCTCAGCACCTGGCAGCATTTCAGCTAATATGCCTCATCTTGCAAGTATGTCATATCTGTAACTGTCACACAGCAAATTTACAGGATCAGCCCCACCTATTGCCCTTTAAAAATAGTTCTCTAACAATGATAAAAATATTGCACGTGTCTATGTGTGTATAAGAGATATGTACATATGTACATATATATACATGAATATGCGTTATGTTGTACATTAGATAGCAAGAAAAATCACTGTTTTCTGCTTAGCATGGAACTTTTAGGGGATGTGAATGAACTATAAATGCATCTGTGTGTACATGTGTGCATACATACACATACACATACACACCCATAAATATTCCTATCATCCACAGTGCATTAAAAAGCAAGTCATTTTAGTCACTTCTCCTTATGCAACTTGTTAAAAATGTGTGTTGGTGTATCAGTTCTTATATTTCAGAGGAGAGCAGCAGGCAGACATGCAATCCAAAGTTGCTTGGTATTTTTAAGCTGAAATTAGATTCATTGCTTTGATTATTCCATTGTGGGTCCCAAGTTATATTTTAGTGTCCTTCACCCTCTTCTCCTTTATTATTTATAACCCACACTCTTTGAGCAGTGACCAGGACTAATCTGTAACCTTCTGTCCTTCTGCCTGATTCGTTCTCTTTTGAAACACAAAGATTGAAGCAAATATTCTCATACTCCATTAAAATACAGATAGATAGATAGATAGATAGATAGATAGATAGATAGATAGATAGATAGATAGATATTTCTTCTGTATGTCTTATACTGAAATAAGACTTAATGGAGGTTTTGCTTATCTTATTTGGTCTCAGTGGACCCACTTCAAAGAAAAATAGCAAAGAACCAGGAAGTATATATTCACAATTCATTGTATTATAATGTATCTACCTCACATGCATCCACATAGTTATTTTACAGACATTCACCAAATGGCCTGTATAGCCATCTTCATTGTTTGATTAAAGCATCTGTGTTTCATAATTTTTTTGCTCCCCCTTCAATGTTTTTTTCTTTCCCCTGTAATGTTAACTGCACCTAAATAAATAAATTAAATAGCAATTCATTTGTGCTCACCCTGCATCACAAAGAAGTGGGGCATAAAACAGCATTAGCAGTGAATCCCCTGGGGACCAAAGAACCTCACAGGGGGCTGGTCCTCTGAATGGTCTCCGTCACTCCCTAGCAGCTAATGAGTGAAACAGGATCCATTGCCACTGGGAGCTTTTAATTTCTTTACATTGTATGGATTGGTCTGATCCAATGCAAAGTGACAGCTACCATTTCAGTACAGCTCATTAACAGCTTTTGCAAAAGCCAGCATGCACCATGTCTTCACTTATGCTATATTCCCGTGATCTATGTTCGTGCAAGCTAGAATTCAGCCTTTGGATAAGTTATAAAATAACATAGTTGTAGGCATAATAAATGCAGTATCTTAGATACCTGGGGAAAACAGACAGTGTATTTAAACTTATCTTAGGGCAGAACGATTCATGTCTGTGCTTCAGAATAACTTGAGAAAACTCAGGGATTTATTTGCTTAGTGAAAGACCAGCAATAATGTATTGAAGAGCAGTGAGCACCTAACAAAGAAGGCTTTCTAGGAAGTTTAGAAAATTTCAGGATATTTGACAGGAGAAGAGGAAAAAGGGGACAATCCAAGAAAATAACTGGAAAATGAAGGGAGAATTCTCAGATTCTCTAAGGCACATAGAAGCTAACAGTTATGTCTGTCAAGGATGGGCAACAAAAACTAGAATAACTTTTGTGTGTTAGTTGGTTTTGGTTTTGTGTGTTTTTTCAAGCACTGGGAAATTGCAGCCAGCTCTTGTCTCTTTGAAATCAGTGGAAAAATCTTTCTTTAGTTCATATAGGAGTGTGTATTTTTCCAGTACGTGTATATAGGGAAAAATTTTATTTGCTGTCCTGACTGCAAATTTTTTGTTATTATTTTTTCAGTATTTTTTGTTAGAAAAACAAATTCCCTGAAAACAGGGAAAGAGGAACCTGAATATTTTATTTTCAAGGGGACTATCTGTGTTGAATCGGAGAATAGTAGAATAGGTGCAGAGCATCATGATGTTCCTCATCCTTCAACTTTTTGAGAGCGGCAAGAACCATACAGCTGGGGTCTAGTGATCCTGAAATAATTTATGAAATATGGAAGGGTGTCCCAAGTCATAAGCAATGCCCTGTGATGAATTTGTGGGAACATCTAAGGGGCATGGTTTAGTGTTTGATAGGAATGGTTGGACTCGATGATCTGGTGGGTCTCTTCCAACCTGGTTATTCAATGATTCTATGCTTCTACATCTGTAGTGCTTCCGTATCAGCATCTTGGATCAGCATGTATCAGAGTAGATTCAGAGTATGGACCAAAAGTATACAGTTATAGTAGACTCAGAAGACATTGCTGAGTAATTTATAACAGTACAGGTTTTTATCAACCTCTCTTTAGCTCAGTAAACCTGAAGGTATTCAACATCTTTGATGGTTATAAAGAAGAGAGAGTCTGAGAACTGAGTATAAAATATTCTGCGTTTGTTTGCTTAAGGTGACATTTAGCATTGCAGAATAAAAAGGTTGGAGATTACAATGGAAAATAGGTTATCGTTAAGTATGAAGTCTTGATTCTGAAAGACACAAAACCTGAGAGATGAAGCATGACATGTGCCTTGCTCAGTAAGACAACCAAGTTGCAAGTAGTCGCCATTTAAGTTCTTCCCCTACTTTTGCTTCCGACTGCTTGTGAGACTGATTGGTATCTCATTACCATGACAAGTTTAAATTAGTGCATGAAATAAATGATAACAGGTATAGGAAAAACATCATGAGAAAAAGTGTGATGTAGTTACATTTAGAGCTTGCAGTCTGGCTGTGTGAATTAATGAAAAGCTGCAAAGCATAGAATGACAGGTTTGAGGCAGAAGCTTCCATTTTGAAGAACTTTTTTCCTTCCCTTTTTTCCTCTTTTTTAATGTGGAAGATGAGAAAAATCCAAATTCTGGGCATATAAACTAAATGAGTTGAAACGGTGTCATTGACAGCTTAGCAGTATAGAGCCAGGTGACTTTTATCACCACCAGATGTGGTGATACTGTCTAATATCCTACAGGACATGCAGTAGGAAGAGAAATGAACCTGGAACCTTGTGTTTCCAGGGCAGCACAGAATGGGATCACTGAGAAAGTACTGAAGTCTGTGTGGTTCACCTGTTCAGGATGGCAAATGTATGGGTTTGTGCCCAATAGATACAACCAATGTATTGTCAATGCCAACAATGTAATTTTACAAGTAAAACAGCATTTTAAAACATGTAAAACATTATGCAAAACACTTTGCTACAGCTCATAACTTGTTTTTTCTGTCTGCAGCGTTCCTTTGGCAGCTCTTGCTCCTCACTCATTTTTCTACCAGTGTGAAATGTCAACATGTGAAAAAAAGACACACATACATATTTAATAAATAATGGAAGTGCAACTCAGTGTGTGAAACAAAATTAGATACAGGTCCATGATAATCTGCTTGAGGAAACACATAAGTTTATCTAATTATAAATATGTTCACATGATGCACAAAGAAAAGGCAGTGTTGGCTATGAATAAACTAGAGTATCAATAACACTGATGTTAAAAAAATATTGCACGACATGTCTGTATTATTTCACTAAATGAATACATCAGAAAAAAATGTTGTATTAAGATGGAAAAGTAGCAAGAAAATATTGATGTATCCAACAGACAGAAGTTACAGTGGATCACCTTTAATCCAAGTGTTTTGAGGAGCTATATCTTAGAAAAAGCTTGTGTTCCTAAAGCTGGCAAGCTGCTAGCACAAGTACATAGACTTGGATTAAGTTTTGCCACAAAGAAGTAATATTTTGGGCTTAGAGAAATGACAGAACTCAACATAAAGATCTCCCCCAGAACAGGAACAAGGGGAACTGGAGAGTAGCTCAGCATTAGCCGAGACAGATGATTTACAGAGCTCCTGAGTAGGCAGTGTCTTCTCTAGATAACAGCTTGACACCAATGGCTTGGCAGGACTCTCTGCTTTGAGGAAGCACCCTTATTGCAGGCTCCAACCTCTTGCCAGGGAGCTGCTGCTTGCTAATCGCAGGGTGCCTCAGGGCTTGTCTATGTGATTGTGCATGTCCCACTTCTAGTGCAGCTTTGAAAAGTCTCTGTGGCTAAACTAGTGCAAAGGGCCAAATTAACCCTTTGTGAGGTGATTATTCATCCTTATTTTCCTGTATCTACCTATCTGCAAAGGAGAAAATTTGAAAATAAATGTAAATAAGCTGGTTGAGTGAATTATGGTTAATGAAGTTGAAGTCACATTTGTAAGCAGACAGACACGTAAAAGGCAGTTAGTATTACACTTCTTCCCAAAACGTCATGTTGGTGCCATCAGGCACATATCTAGTAGCAAGAGGCCAGCACTGCGTATGATGACATACCTCAAACCACGTTTTTTTCTCAGTTTTATTGTAAAAATGGTTTTACACAACTGTGTGGTGTTTCTACTGTATGTTGTGCTCTAGAGCAAGGCAAGAGATACTCAGAAGTAGTGTAAAAAGCAGATGTCTCAAAATTCATTAAAATTATGGATTAACAGTCCTTAATGATGCTTAGAAGTTTTGATTTCCACCATTGACTTCTCTGTAAGGTGGAAAAATCAACTAGCTCCTAAGGATGTATTGAACATTCTGTCCTATGGCCTTTTTTGCACACTGTTCCCCCAAAGTGCAGCAGTAGTTTTTCAAGTGGAAAGGTTTCATGTGTGAGTTAAATTGCAGGGTCAGATGCTGCTCTTGGATGTGCATGAAGAATCCAGGTGATGGTGATAGATGAATCAGGCCTTAGGTGGTGAAATTGGAGTATTTTCCTCATTAAGTTGAAGGAGAACCTGTGTGGCTGTGTTTTCTGAAACACACATTGGCTGTGTACCCTTAAGAAAATGTACTAATATAAGTACTCTGTAGTGGTTCACATGAGCAGGATGCATTAATGGCAGAATCACTTTGGGAACATCAAGTCCTAAAATCATCAGTATAAAAATCATAGAGGTTTGGGGTTATTTTAAATAGTACTCTATTGCTTCTTGAGTTTTGAGACTCTGTGTTTCTGTTCTCTAAAATAATGAAAAACTGAGATGTTTTTATTTTTTGATGGGGAGAGAGAAGGGGAAGACAGAAAACTCATCTTCTCTATTCATTTGACTCCTATAACAGGACTTTTAGAAAAGCGTCACATACCATAAGTCTGAGTGAAGCAAGGTGACTGTAAAGGCTACATGTAGTCACTAGACCGAGGACCCTGTGAAAAATTAGCAGATGTATTGATTCTTCTTTTGTTATTGGGAGCATATCTTCAAGGATCACTAAAGAAGCACACAGACTTTGTGATCCTACAAAAGGTGTAAGTCTTATGATGAAAGAAATATCCTGGGATGAGACACAGCAATGTATTTCCATTTAGAATTTAGGTCTCTGCTGGCTTGTGCCAAGATCCACTACAGATCCAAAATGAGCTTTGGAGAGCTATTTAGCCTGGTATCAAGAACTGCAGGATGAACCAGTGCAGAGCCTGCCCCTCTGCTGGGCTGAAGCCCTGTTAAATAGTGGGTGCTGACGATTTTTCCCTCTGCGAAGAAAGGAGGTGCTGTTGCATGGGGTCAGCTCTCTAGCTTTCTCCTCTGAAATAGCACATGGGGCTTAGGATGGGGCAAATAACCTGTTTTTTACAAAAAGGAAACAAAACAAGGAAATTTCCAGCCCTGTAAAAGATACCTTCTTTATGAGGGTGCAGGATTGATTTTTAGTCTCTTGTTATGTGTCTGTTTTTCACAGGGTGAACTTAGTTTGGTCTTACAGCTCTAAACGTTTATCTTAGCCATTTTCTTCTTCCCCACACTTTGAAGGACTTGGGGGAAGGTAAAGAACTGTGTCTGGGACTGAGTTATTCTAGCTGCAAGAAAGAGGAAATGGTATTTTAAAAAACATTTAATTAAATGACAACACTTGGGATTTCATTTAGTTCACATTACAGGAGGAATTTAGACTTCCACTGCTACCACCTGCTGCCAGGCTGAGCTGCGAGCGTTGTTCCCGTGTCTCACCGATGCAGGTGAACTTACTGCCGAACCACTTTCACAGTCCAGAAAGCATGACATTCCTTGTTACCAGTGGGAGGAAAGGCTAATTGAGAAGTGTGTATAAAAGCTGTAATGAGTAGCATTTACATGTATTGATTAGAAGTAGGGCCACCGTCTCTCATTTATCACCACCAGCAGCTGTGAAATTTTCCCCACGTCAATTGGCACGGCTCATATTCCTGCTCCTCTGGTTCTTTATTGCTTTTTCTTACCCCCTCTCACCCTGAACCAGAGTGCTGATCCACCAGCTGGAATGGGCTGGTAATTACTCCAGCTTCTCCACCAGCTGCCACAATTGCCAAACCGCTGGAGTGAAAAATTCCATCCCGCATTTCCGATTTTTTACATTACCACTGCATAATCATATTTGACGAATAATTAACCTGGGTTAATACTTCAGGGAGCCATTTGCAAGTAAATTGATAAGCTGAGTGCTGTAAAGGCACACAAGGGCTAAAGGCTTTAGGAAGCTGCATACAACAGCCCACTGACTGTGCTGTTTTAATACACGCACACCTCCTGACCGTCTTAATTAAGAGTGGCCTGTGGGTGCTTTCCTCCAGTTTCCTTAACAGACTGTGGCTCAGGAGGAGGGAAAGGATGGGAAATACACTCAAATTAAAATCTCCATTGTATCTCTCTCACAGCAATGATGGAACGGATGTGAATAACTGTACTTTTCCTCCCTTTTAGATTTAGAAATGATCACTGTTAGATCAGAAACTTGTTAGACAAGGCTGAAATCAATGGAAATTTTCCCTGCCAACTTAGTGGATCAGGATGCAGGTCAGGCTGGAGAGCCTTTCCCCCCACCTTTAATAATGGTATACAGGTCAATGAGAGAGTAGAGTTGACTCCTTTGGGGAATGTATATATTTGGGGTTTTTTTTCAATTAAGGTGGCTGCACCGTATTTCAAATGCATGGCTTTGATTTGGGGTTGATCCTGGACTTCTGAGATAAGTGGAAAACCTCCCTATGAGACTTCTACTCTTTATAAATCCACTCTTTCTTCAACTTAAGCTTTATAGAGTTTTAGGCATGTACCTCACTTGGAGCAGGATTGCACTAAATATTTATTTGTAGCTTTCATCAGGTTTTCTTGGGTTTGGATTTTTTTAAAAAATATTTTCAGTTTTTTCTTCTCTTTTAAATCAGCCAACAGTTTATTTTTTGTTTGTTTTTCAGGTTTTTTTGGTAAATATTTTATAGCTAAATAATTTATAGAATAATCCTATCACAGGTGAACCCACAAAAAAATGTTAAATGTGCTTGTAAGAATCCTGTAAAAACTAAATAGTTATAACTTATTTGCCAAAATATGAGGCTGCTCAAATGACAGATTCCACCAAAGTTTTCCTTGCTTCCAAGTCGTATACTTAACTCCTTCCAACATGGTCTCTTTAGTAGATCCTTACCTGATAGTTCAGTAAGAGAGAATAACCAAGCCTCCTTCCTTTAGGAAGACAGATAAAATTCATTATATTTCATAATTTTATTTTATTCCTATGATTTTCTGACTGCAAAAGTCAGGTATTGATTGAGGCCACATAAAGACTGTGGAGTCCAGAGAATCTCTGTCATGTTTATTTTTCTGGTCCAACATTACTGTCATCCAGGTAAATAGTATTACTTCAAGGGGGGCTGAAAATGCCATGGAAATCTTCTGAAGCATGGTTTTGGACAAAGCAAGAAGAAAGAATTAGATTCATATAAGACTCATGTTATTTCAATTCTTATCTGGATTTTGCTTTGGTTTGGTTTTTGCTATATAGCAACATTTCTTAGATTCATGGAAAAATCTAAAAAGGAACATTAAAATATATTTCTATTTCTGGGGAGAAATGCCAGAAAACAGTGTCAGAAAAGAATTGATCACTTAATATTTCCTCAAAACTTCTAACCTAACCCCCAGTGTCTGGGAACATCTAACTCGACAGTCTTGGTGGCAGGTTTGGTGAGCCATAAAACCACCAAGGTGTAAACTGGGAGAATAATTTTCGGATTTGTGTACTATGCACTTACACTTACACATACTCTAAGCTGGTGTCACACACAACACCATGAAGACAACGTTAGCAGTGGAGTTATGTATTGGCAGCACATATGTCAGGGGAAGCAATCCCCAGCCCAAGGCACTGCCTGGCTGAACTCCTTGAGCAAATCATAGAATCATAGAATCACCAGGTTGGAGAAGACCCACCAGCCTGTTCCAGGCTCATCATGTACCATCGTTTGTGCCCCAGGAATATCTCTGGAGGTGGTGAATGGGCACATGGAAGCTACAAGAGCCATTTAAGTTTTGCTCCTCTACACACACACACAAAAATATTGGAAGCCAGTTAAATAAAAATGTATGCATTATGGTTAGAGAGATCAAGGCAGTTTTATTATTCACTGAGACTACTCAGGAAAGAGAGGCAGATGGGATTATTTAGAATTAGACATTGTCACTACAGTCCTATGAAGAGTGAGGCCTTATGTAATACAGCTCCTTCTTACAAGTATGCAGACTGTGGGGGCGGATTTGGGCAGGCTGTTGTGAAATTGTAAGACAGATACCTAGAGGCAACAGAATTTTTCTTGAAAGGTGTAACATTTCTTTAAGAAGCATAAACCCTAATCATGTAGAATTTTATCTTTTTATTATGTTATTTGCTTTAAATAATAGCAGTTTATCAAAAGTAGCTTAAATTA
Organism: Piaya cayana; assembly: GCA_013389865.1. Lineage (NCBI taxonomy): Eukaryota > Metazoa > Chordata > Aves > Cuculiformes > Coccyzidae > Piaya > Piaya cayana. The sequence continues at coordinate 47,997 of WAAB01023473.1, read as the reverse complement.
GAATTTGTCTTATCTTATGTGTGGTGATTTAACCCTGTTGCTAGTGAGAACATAAAGACTTCTGGGTTATTTTGTGTCATTTGAAATCTCTGTAGTTTCAGAGGGTTCCAAGAGGAAGCATAGTGTTTATATGTCTGGTATTGAAATGAACTTTGGTGGGTTTGCTGTTTGTTTGAAAATAAACTCAGTTTAATAAGTATTTTATATAAAAATATTATTTGTATGGGAGAAAGGGTAGCCAAACCCTGAACTGCTTCTTTAAGCCTCTGGCTGAGAGCTATATGTAATGTGGCAGACATAAACCCCATGTAAATCCGTATTAGGAGATTCCATGGCAAATATGATACAATAAAGACCACCACCATTAAGTGACTGCTGATCAAAACATTCATGCACAAGGTGAGTTTGCGTTAGGAAGTGTTGCTAGAAACTAAGGCTGATGCCTCAGGATGTGGCCCATTCACGGTAAATATGAAAAGAATTAGCCTTTTCAGTTTTCTTTTCCTCCACTGTGCAGCTTTCCAGGTCTGCCTGATCATAGTCATGCAGCCAAATTGTCATCTGTCTTATTGTCTGCTCAGCTGTTTCTGTGAACATACTCTTTCAAACCTAAATAGGATTGCATGGGATGGCCTGGAGATTTGGAAAATAAATAAAGTATAACACAAATATGACTATCATGCCCTATTCCTCCAGCATGAAAGCAGTCTGGCTTTTTTTTTTTTTAAAGTAGATCTTCTGTGCATGCCGGAACGAAAGTCAGTGCTGAGCATTTGTCACCATGTGTGGTAATGCAGGGAAAAGCAGTTCCTTTCAGAGATCAACAGTAGCACTAAGTGAAATCAATGGCCAAACAATCTAACACAATTGGTCACATATTGATAGAATTAAACACTGCTGTTAACGTGACTTGTCATTGATCTGACAAAAACAGAGTCCAGGGTAAAAGTTGCCTGAAGCCTTTAGACTCTGTGTTTATGTAGCAAAGGTTGGGAAATTATTTGCTCCATCTGCTTCTAACATAATTTTTTTATTATTTTTGCTGACAACACTCCCCACTCTAGAAAACACTTGCAGAACTTTAACCTTTTCTTTATCAGAAACCTGCAAGTGTTCAGCAGCCCCTCCCCCCTCCACTGTACAAATTCTCTCTTGATTCAGAGTGTCAAATGCTTACAAAAGTTATTCCAAGTACTGGGAAGCTTCCTTAAGCCATGAGTGGAGAGAGTATAGTCTGCACAGGGACTTGGTCATCTGGATCAACCACACACAGTTTTACCAGGAGGCAAACCCAAACACTGGAGTACACAATGTGACTTTGAAACAGGGAATATATCAGGAAAACAGAATTATGCCCATATGTTCTGGTGCACAATATATCTAACTTGTGCAATGTATAGCCTGTTTTCATGTACTGGCCATGGTTCAGAGGATAAAGATACTGATAAAGACAGCAATTAAGAGGTTCTCTGCAAATACCACTTGAAAATAGTCTGAATTTCAGGAATCATTTTTATTGAGCTCCAGTTTTGCATCTGTAGTTTAGCTGTTGGCCTTTTGTTGATGTGTCAGAATCCAAAAGGTTTTACGTTATGAAATCTTCAGCTAGCTGGAATAATTACCATGCATGCTGGAAACAAGTACCTAATGAGCACCTGAAATATCTGAGAAAATTGCTCCAGAATACTTGCAGGGGAGACTTGTCCTTAATGCTGTCAAGTTCTACAATCTGACCTACAAGTGTTGCTTTGCTTTTAGGCTGATTGCAAATCTGATAATGTTTTCTAAAGTATCATAAGAGGAAGGAGCTCACTTTTGTAAAAAGCATACCTTACTGTTAGCTTGTAGTCAAAACATGCCAGCCCTGCCTTTCTGCACCATTCACAGTCTTAGGAAAGGCATTCTCACCTGCTGTCTGCTCACAATCACTTCTCCACTCCTACAACTCTTTCCCTCTTAGATGTCTATTTTGTTTGCTGTAATCTGTATGCTGTTAGAGGTTATAGATACTTGACACTTTGATAGTGGGTGTTTCTTCTTTGTTTATCTACTGGCTGCCAAGAGTGGGCATCACTAGCGTTGGCAGGCTCTGCTTCTGCATGTGCCAACGTGGCACACAGTGCTCCTGCACAGCCCAAGCACCCCAGAGTGATCAACAGCAAAAGGCTGCTGCATACTTCAATTTTAGGGGAGAGCAACAAGCAACTGTGCTGGTGGGTTTGGGGTTTTTTTTGTTTACTTTTTTCCTGATATTACAGTTGTATAATAAAAGCTTTCCACCCAAGTTCGGTGTAGATATTGCTGGTGGATTGTTGTTGCCTGTGGCAGCCACAATGGCAAGATTTGCTGTGCTGTATGCAGCCTAGGGACTCTGAGGCAAGTTATCACACCTCCACGGCTCCTTCCTTTAATTCACAAGCCTTGTGAAGATGTAGGGAGGGAGGCAGAAAAAACTTTAATGTACACAGTAACCTAGTCACAGGGGGGGAGAAACTCAGGAAAGACTTATACTCCTGACTTGTACTTCTGGCAACATTACAGAAGCAGTCAGGTTTCTTCTGAGTGTAATATGAGTTTTTCCAGGATTATTAGTAGAAGACATGCCCTCAGTAGGAAAGGAGCAAAGACACCTGTACACAGTAATTGTGTTCCTGCAGTCTGGAACTCTGTGGGACGTGCTGCTAATCCACTTTCTCCATATCATTGTCATCATCAACCAGTTTGTTGATGGTGTATGCATCTTAACTGGAAATGCAAAATGCCTGGAAAATATTACTCTGCGCTGAACTGGAGAGCTAGTTACCCATCATCGCAATTCCCAGTAGACACATACGTCTGAAGTCTCAGTGTGAACACTAAAAGCTCATTCCAGGGGTTAAAGAACCCTACTGACAGGAAAGGAGTCAGCAGGGAGGCATAATTGCACAACGGAAGTGGTAACCTGTACAGCTTGGAACAGAATTGGACACAGCTCCTGCATCACAGCTGCGTCCAGACCTTTGAACTTTCTCAGGAAAGATCACACCACCAAGAGGGAAGCCATGTGAGGTGGCCTTCCTTCATACTGATGATACCTTTGCCCCTCCTGTTTCTATAAGTCCTACAGCTTGGTGGTGGTTTCGTGAAATGCCCCAATGGAGAATGTAAACAGTGTGTGAATACTGAACACCATAATGCGATATGATGGCAACTGAAAGAGACAGTGCACACAAAGGTAATTTTTGATCTTTCTGTGCAGTAATTGGAGTAACCTTCATAAAAGTTCTTCAGCAACGCAATAGTGCATGGGTGGTTTGGATACCTATAGCACTTGCAGAATCTGTTGAAGCAAACATCAATGATGTGAGAGAGCTGGGGTTTTTTGTCCTGGAGAAGAAGAGGCTGAAGGGAGACCTCATTGCTCTTTACAACTACCCAAAAAGAGGTTGTGGAGAGGAGGGAGCTGGCCTCTTCTCCCAAGTGACAGGGGACAGGACAAGGGGGAATGGCCTCAAGCTCTGCCAGGGGAGATTTAGGCTAGAGATTAGGAAAACATTTTTCACAGAAAGGGTCATTGGGCACTGGAACAGGCTGTCCAGGGAGGTGGTTGAGTGACCTTCCCTGGAGGTGTTTAATGAACAGGTGGATGAGATGCTGGGGGGCATGGTTTAGTGTTTGATAGGAATGGTTGGACTCGATGATCCAGTGGGTCTTTTCCAACCTGGTGATTCTATGGTTCTACGATTCTATGAAATAAATTTCAGAAGTTTCAGACTGGATCCACATCTGAATAGTGCCTGTAGTTTCAGAGAGACTGCTTTCACTTGCAAAGGGGAATTCAAGGCATTTTTATAGGACAGAAGGCTGCATGTTTTTCAGTCAGAGGCCTTACTTGTGATCGCATTTTCTCTCCAAAAAGAATTAAGAGACAACTCAATTGAAGGTGAGTAGACTACAGGGATGTATCTCAGTATCACTTTCATTCTGCATTATTAGAGAAAACACAGAAGTGCTCATCTTATGTCATCAGTCATTGGAAGTAGAATGGATAAGAAACCAAAAAGCTCTTCAGGTTTACTTGATGCACCTTTACCTTTCAGAAGATAAAGGTTAAGGACATGACTTATATTTTATCTTCTAATTTCCAAACCACCAGAAATTCTTTTTACAAAATCCCCAAATATAGTCCTTAGAACTGCAAGTCTATGTTTGCAGTGTTTCCCTTTGAATTTTTTAATCATCAGCAAATAGTTCTGTTTTACAGCTATTCGAAATTTGTGCCAATTTTAACTTCTTCTAGACTTCATAGGATGCAGGAGCAATGTCCAACTGCTCAAAATTTGTTTCTATTTGCAAAATAAGAATACTTAATTTTAAATGAGGAACTAGATAAACAACTACATGTAACCTCTATGTTAACATAATTTCATCACTTTCATTATTGTTTAACACTCCAATGGAGAATTAAAACCAAATATCCGTGGAAGACTGGCAGTGATGTATTGTTGTCACTGGAGACACTTTAAACAGTGCAGCCAGCTGAGTGAGGTTTCTGTGCTGTCTTTATCTCTTTTTGTCCATGAAGTGTTTAATTCTTATTACAACTTACTTATGCAGCCTAAGATTGAATTTTTTTTCTCTTAACTTAGACAATTGGCTGATCAAGGACAGCTCTTTAAGCAGCGTTGAGAGATCTGTAATAAATTATCAAAGATCTGTGAAACCAGCTTCGTAATAAATTATCCCAAGTCCCTTGCAGTCCCAAGCATTGCAATTGGAATTCATGGGAGCCTGGCTTGGCATGTCTCGTGAGAAAGTCTTAATCCTTCACGTGAAAGCCTGAGAAACTTGGCATGACAGAGTGTATAAGATAAAGCCACGATGATCTGCCAAAAGTGTTTTAGAATTTTTGTGCTTAATTGCCTCTGCTGTATTTCTCATTCATATTGCTCCTCCTCCAATGGATCTTTAAGTCTATTGAACATGGTGAAATACGGATGGGCCAATAGGACAGGTAAGTTTTTAATTATCTGTGTGCCACAATTCTCTTGCAGTGAATACCATGGGTTCTTGTTTTCATAAATACTTCCATGTGTCCATAAACTCGCTGACATAATTCCACTAGTAGGAGCAGAATCATTCCTCCCTGTTTCATGGCAGCACAGGTGCAGAGTTGGTAAGCTGGAGAGAATTTGCTGCACTTGCATCCCATGAGGTGGGAACAGTACTCAATAGGAGCTGCTACCCCTTACCAGCCCACACTATCTCTATCCACTGTATCAGTTCCAGGGTAAAAGAAAGCACATGCGAACATGCCTGCAGAATCTGACTTTGTAGCTACTCGGTGTTCGTTTTATGGTAGTTGATTTTTGATTTTCAGGTGTATTTGGATTGAGCTGAAGTGAACAAGACTCAGAGGGATCCCTAAGATCTTCTGTTAAAAAACCCCCAAACTTCAACATTAAAATATCTTTTCTCTATGTACAATTGTAATCTCATTGAACTGTTTTTAGTGGACACTCTCTATAATAGAAAATGTGCTGCTGTGGGAGTCGAGACTTGCCCTCTTAGGATAACATTCCTAATTTTTTTCTGTAAGGGTGTTCTGAAAGGCTTCCACCTTAAACCTAGCATTAGAGAAAGATACTTCATCCCTACATTCCAAGCTAATTTAACCTTTGATAGAAGTTTCATGTGTTTGGTGTGTGACAAAGAAGAATGCTTTGCTGTGGCAGAGACTAGAATCAAATAGTTACTTGTTGTCAGCTAAGCAGGGGATTAAAAGTTAAAAAAATCCATTGAATATGCATACTGAAATGTTTGTGTGTGACATGGCAAGATCTGAATGACAGATGTGTGTCATGCCTTGCAATATCACATGGATAAACCATCCAACTAGTCTTTATAACTCTTTATTATTTCTATTGTAGTGTTTTCTAAAAACCTGAGAAGGACTGCATAGTATTTTTCAGTGTGTTTAGAAGCATTGGAAAGCTGATCAGGAAAGTGAAGAAAATTTATATCATGATAACTATAGTAAATTCAAGGAAAGCAAAATGGAAGCAAACTTCAAGAAACATCTGTTGGTAAATGGTGTATTTTGTACTGTATGATGTATGCATGGGACATGCATGACTCTTCATATAGAAATGGCAGCAGCTATATCTGCACACACTGTATTACACAGAGAGATTGTGCTGCGTAAAGATAATTTGGTGTATGCCCAGGAGCCAGTCTGGTAGTGATTAATATTAGTGCTGTCCTCCCTTTTGATTGAAACTCTCCTGGAGTGGAAAGCAACAAGTAGCTTCAGCATCAGTTTCTTGATGTTGCTGACAGAGGAACTGTTGCTAAAATTGCAAGGTTTTACAAAATGAGTAACCACAGGATGCTGTTCCTCCAGAAGGATGTTCACAGCCCAGCACTGTGCAGTGTCCCTTGGCTGTGACCCACCAAGGCACTTACGTCCAGTTTTAAGAACAGGGACAAGGCACTGTGTCAGCCCAAGAGGGCCTCTTCCATAATTTATCAGTGCTAAAAACTTACACACATCTTAAATTCCTGCAATTCTGAGTAGAATTAACACCACTTAATTTTCACAATTAAATACTAATTTTTGGTTGACTTGGGTGTTGGGTTTTTTCTGTCTTTTATTGATAGTAATAATATGTGAGGATGATCATGGTCCTCCTGTATCATCTTTGGTGAGCCACATCTGGCCTCATGTGAGGCATTTTTGAAAAGTATGAAGAACTTAATGATACTGGGAATTGTAAATTAGCGGTGAAAATGAAAGGTAAAGAATTTTGGGTGCTGTTCCTACCAGGAACTAATTAATTCTAAGATGTACCAAAGTGTTCCAAATTATCATAAACCTCAGTGTGACTTAGTGTCTGGTGGGACTGAATCCTACAATGCAGAAGCAACCATGGTATTGTTGAGCAGGAATTTTATTAAAGCCTTTGCCTCATTTTATTTGTTCTTACAAGACAGAAAAAGGCAGAGTATACAACAGCTAGCAACATAACATGTATTTTCCATATATAGGAATGCAAACAAAATATAAATAGTGAGACATTTATACACACAAGAAAAATTACATCAATACATTAGTCATACATCAGTTTATGAATACTGTACTGATCTGTTTTTCTTTCAGCATCAAGATAAGATTAGTGTTACAAGCATGGAGCTTCCTCCCCTATTAGACACAAGGATTAGTAACTGGATCATGGGAACTGATAGTCAAGAAATCCCAAATCAGAAGCTGGACAAAACACTCCTAAATTTCTTTTCTTGCTTTGCCTAGCTGTCATAGTGACCATAGAATCATAGAATCACCAGGTTGGAAGAGACCCACCGGATCATCGAGTCCAAACATTCCTATCAAACACTAAACCATGTCCCTCAGCACCTCATCTACCCATGCCTTAAACACCTCCAGGGAAGGAGAATCAACCACCTCCCTGGGCAGCCTATTCCAGTGCCCAATGACCCTTTCTGTGAAAAATGTTTTCCTAATCTCTAGCCTAAATCGCCCCTGGCAGAGCTTGGGGCCATTCCCCCTCGTCCTGTCCCCTGTCACTTGGGAGAAGAG
>WAAB01023473.1:8690-40319 GCA_013389865.1 Piaya cayana | reverse complement strand
GTTGTTGTGCCCCAAGTGCAGGACCTGGCATTTGGCACGTGTTAAACTTATGCCATTGGACTCAGCCCAGTGGTCCAGCCTGTTTAGATCCCTTTGCACAGCCTCCCTACACTCCAGAAGATCGACACTTCCACCCAGAGATATACCTCATACTTGCCTGTCTTACAGGTCTGGTGTAAAGCATCTACTGGACAATTTAAGCAATTTTCATATGTTCTATTTGCAGAAAAACTGCTGTTTGTTATTCTGATCCATGAACGTTTCTTTCTGACAGTTGCGGGTTTTTGCTTTGTAGTATTTGTATCATTGTGGCAGCTAAATGATGTGTTACAGACTGCATAAGTGTGTCACAGGAGATAATGCCTGTGTTTCTGCAACCAGTGTCTGCTTTGCAGATCTGGGCTAGGTGCCACTGCTTGCAGGCAGTTCACCTCCAGCATCCCTGGAGGCCTTATGCCTCCTCCCCTTTAGCAGCACCAGAGGCATAAGTCCTCCTCCTGGCAGAGGCAGCCTTGTATCCTCCGTCTCTCTGCTATGTAACGTGCCTTCCACTTCAGGGCTTGCCATGTGTCTCTGCTTCTTAGGGATGGAGAGGGTTGTCTGGTGATGTACCTTATTGAAGAGACTTACGGAAATAATAATTAAATTAATGAGTTACTTAGGAAAATGGAGTTTTCATAGGTATCAATTCCTGATTCAAGTTTCCTCCCTCTTCCTCTGTTTTTCTTGTGGAAGAGGGGCAATGTAGGAAAACTAAGTCAAGTAGCCATAGCTGCATATCATAACGATAACAGTAAGCAGCTTTAGTAGCCTTTCGTGTCAAAGTACTGCTGCTCTCCCTGGTGATTTGGGCATGCTAAGGACAGAAAGGAGAACTGAGCTGCTACAAAGGAAATATAGAGTTTAGCATACTTTAAAAAAATCTAGAACATTGTCTTCCTGAGGAAAACATTTTTATTAGCAATCTTTGCTTTACAGCTTTAAAATAGCATAGTTTTCCTTGTCATCTCCTTGGTTACATATGCGTCAAGGAAGTGCTTCTGAGCTTGTAAGACATGGGGTTTCATACAGTTCATATTGACACCTGTTGGAACTTCTCTCCCTGGTCTTATTAGAAACACGTTCAAGCATGGGAGTAATGGGAAGGACCTATTTGCTTAGAATTAAAAATTCTCACTTAAAACTTTTTTAGGCTCTTATGAATACTTCTGGCTTGGCCAAGTCCACTTAGAAAGTTACCATATTTCAATCTAAAGTACCTGTTTAACTCTATCTCTCACATGTTTTTAGCTTTTGGAGTATGGTAGAGTTTCAGGTTTGCCTTCTCCCTTCAAATCTACTTTTTTTTTATTATTATTTATTTGGTGTGTGGAGAGGAAGTAAGAGAGAAAGAAACAAGAAGAAATCAGACACGTAGACAGGTTTTGCACAGGAATTTTTAACACATCACTGCTTTTATTTAAAGCATGTTGTTGTTTCTATTTAGCAGTTCTGCTGCCAAGATCCAAATGCAATTTTATTCAATCTTCCCTTGGGAAACCCCTTTACTGAATTTGTGGTAAGTCAGGCAGTATTTCTACCTGCCTCAGTGTGCTCCTGGAACAAAAGGAGATGAGTAGGAGAAATGGTTTTGCCTTTCTGTATCAGGTACTGGTGTGATTGGCCTACATCAGGTGATCAGATACTCCTTCGGGGTTGACCCACCCCTGTGGTCACCTCCATGACAAGATGGCACTCCTCAACAGAAGTTATCTTACAGTTTGGACCAATGGCCTGCTGGTTTCATAGAAAATAGTTGAAAGACATTTCTTTTCAGGCTCAGGTTTGTGCATTTCCAGTCTGCAGCTGAATACACAGGTCATCATGCCCTCAATCCAAGGCTAGCTGTATCCTTTTTGGTTCCTTCTCCTAGCTCCATGAGTCTATGGTCGAAAGCAGAGTGTATTGCTTATATGTAGAAAAATGTTGCAAAAAAAAAAAAAAAAAAACAACTACATGTAATACTAAATGCTAAATTTTCAAAGACAAAAGTTCAGTGCAGAATGCAGTGCTCTTTATTAGACATTTCAATTCTTTGGAGACTTTCTATGCCGCAATTAACCTATATGCATTCCACCTCTTTATGCCAGTGATAAATGTGACCCTCCTGATCCTAAATATTCCTTCACTGCATCTCATCCAGAACACATATACTGAAAATGCATTGATTTGTGGTGCAATTCTGAAAATCTTTTCTCTTCCCATCCCACCAACAGATATATTTTAGCATTAGATTTTAAGAAATGGGTGGTAAAATGCTGGATATGCCAAAGAAAAACAAGACAGAGTTGCAACTTGGGCCTTTTCCTTATTTTGTAGAAGGTAGAAAAAAATTCAAGTAATGAAACTTTACCTCCTCCTTCAATTAATTTCTTGAATCTGCTTTGGCTCTGCAAATGATTCAGGTTCTCAAAGTAAATTATTTACAGAATGTAAACAGGTGTTTAAAAACACACAACTATTATAGTCTGAGTACTTTTACTCACCTTTACAACTAGGCATACTTAGCTACTGCAAATTGCATATGTAAAATTTTGCTTGAAGATGAGATAGTGGAGGGGACTGACTTTTAAAGGCATATTCCTCTTGTAATTCTTTATCCTTCACTATGATGCTGAAGCTTAAACTAACACTAAGGGAGGAAGGATGGAAATTGTTTTTCTTTTAGCCTATGTGCATTTTTGTGTATGAGGGGATCTGAGGATCATTTTACTCAAAAAGGAGAGGGAGGCAGGAAAGAGGAATATACATATATGTGTACTATGACAAACAGGTTATTTACAAAACTTATCGAATAAGTAAAACTTCTATTGAATAAAATAAAACTTGTTAAAAGGACTACTTCCAATGATTTATGCCATATTCAGAAAAACCAGTATAAGCAAAGAAATACATTACATCCCTTTTTCATTAAGTTTGCATTAATGTTGTTATTTTGCTTGTGATATTTTGATTGTCGCATCCATTTTGGTTTGCTTTGTTTTCAGTGGGCTTTTAGCTGATGTGAATGTACAGTGCTTCTCCACTGCTTGATGTTTTAACTGAGGATGGACTCATTGAGGAGGAAATGTAGTTAAATTTGGTTGACTGCATTTTCCCTTTCTCTTTACATTTCTAATTCTCTTTAAGCACGCTAATGTTTTAAGGCCAGCAGGCAAATCTTTCTGTTATAAACCAGTGCTTCGTATATAGCCAAATGGTCCTTGTCCAACACTAATCTTTCAAATCAGTTGGAGTCTTTCCGCTGGCCTTGCCAAGCCTTTCTGCCATCGGGAGGCTTATGTGTTTCAAGTGCTTTGCTAGACCAAGGTTTAAGTAATCAAAGTAGCACACTATGGCCAAGGCATTGTGTTGCCTCACACCCTCTGCAGTCATTTACACTCTTATCAAGCCTGTGAAAGACTGTTTCCTCCCAGAATGACAGTGCTATGTCTCACAGCTTCTCTTGGTACAGTGAAGTACTGAATGATATTGGATTGAACCCTCTGTGTTTAAAATAGTTGTCCCATTCTTTTGTCATTGCAGTTTTTGGGATACTAACCAGCTATTTCCTTTGCCCACAATGATATATCCATCACCCTATGGTAGGAACAAGTCTGTTGTGAGGGATTACTTGAGCATGGAACTGGCTCCAAATGCTCTGTTTGGTGCCTTGCACAGCTTTGCAAAACTGTTTATGTTCTTAAAAAGTATAAAATAATATTGCAAAATACTGAGCCCAGTTCTGGAATTGCTTGTCCAGAAACACAACTGGTACTCCTGCTGGCTGGCTCTGATTGTGAAGTGCCATACTGGTTGTGATGCCACATTGTTATACATCAGTGTTGAATTTGGGAGAAGGCTACAAGAGAACAATATGATCTCAAGATCTAATGACCCTAATCTTAATCATCCTTTCAGTGTCTTTATGAAGATGAGGTGACTGAGACTGACATTTTAAAAGGTCCTTATATTGTTTCATGACAGAAGAAAAAAACAGTTTTCTTCATTCCTTTATGATGTTAAAAGTTATTTCAGGACTGTTCTCTGTTTCTACTTTTTTTTAATTGTTGGAAACAGTGGAACCAACCAGTCCTCTTTAATTGAAGTATTGATGTCGTATTTGATAAAGTCTTTCCCAACTGCTGGTTGAAGCACCTGAAAAAAAGTGTTACTAAACCCCATCAATCCAAACTTTCCCTACCCAAAACCTCTTTCTGATCTTTAAAAAAGACAGAAAACATCATAACATAGTAGAAATAAACAAACAAAAAAAATCAGCTTTTCTTTATTTGCTTTTGACAATGAAGGCAAAATATGATGCAGCTTTTTTCTTGCTTTTGAGTTCTTTGTGTTGACTTAATGTTCATTAGAGACTGTGCAGGTGAATGTTTCTTAGTCTTATTGTTACTTGCTACTATGTTAAAACCAGCAAACTAAAATATGAACCCCCTTTTTAAGAGAGCAATCCTATTGATACATGGTTATACACTTCAGTAAAAATACTTTTCTTGTATGAATGGAGCTACTTAGAAGAGTAAAGTCCCCTTTGCTAAGCAGAAGCTGGATCTGGACTACGTAGTATCAGCCTAGTTATTTGCAGGGACACAGTGGGAAGCAGAAGCAATTTCTTTCATATTGTGTATCAAAATCCATTCAGATTTCCTAGAAGAGTCTGCTTTATTTCCGATTATTAAATGTACTCTTGCTTATCCTCATACTTGTCGTGTATGTGTGTGTATGTTTTCTCAATGTGTCTTCCTTTATTTATTGTAATATGGGAATATTGTATTTTGCAGTCTGTAAATTAGATATTTGATTCAATGCAGTGGCAGAACACAAGAGTGTTAAAAATTTCCAATTCCACCAGGTGAAGCCAAGGGAAGTTTAAAGTTTGGTGCATATAATGTTTATATTACATTAAGTACTGTGTTATTGCACAGGATGCTTATTGTTAATGTCTGTAGGGAGAATCAGTTCTAAAGATTTCTATTTCAATAAACTGATTATGCAGTTTCACCACATACAGTTAGGAAGGTAGTAATGAAATGGTTATGAAGTCCCTTGGCATTCTGTAGGTGTTTTTTTTTTTAATTTTGTAAATAACATCAGGAGCATTCTATGGAGGCGTGCTTATGTATTTATTTATTATTGATTTTAAAAAATGCATTTAATATTAGTAGTTATTACAAATCCAGTCTCAGCAACAGAAAGGAGATAAGCTGCTTCCATATTATTAAATGCAGGATGCCTAGGGAATTTAGGTGATTTATCTTTTATATAAATATATTAAATATTAATGAATAGTGATTACAGAAATTAATTTATAGCTGCATTTAATTTTATAATAACCTTTCATAGCTTTATTCCTTTGTTGCAAACAACGCATATTTAAATACAGCCCCTTGTCAAATACCTTGGATGACTACAGAATGATCTTGTCTACAGATCAGAGTGCTACATGCAGTTCACTGGATAAGAGAGAGAGGTTGAAGTGGGAAGAGTTTGCATCCAATCAATGCTCTGCCTCAAGAGGAGAGGCATCTCTCATCTTCTGAGGGGAAAAACAGGGGTAACACAGACAGGATCCAGAAACTTAGAAAAGGCAGCTGTATCTTACTACAGACTGTGCTTGGTCCTTTTGGGAGACATCTATCATCACCTATTTTGAAAACCCCAAAATATCTTCTTTATGGTTTCTCATTAATCTGCATAGAATATTTTGAGTTTCTGTGGCTCAATATTCTTTCCATTTCTTAGACAGAATGTTTGCATTTACCTCATGCTACTTTTTGTCCCCATTAGTCAATTTTCTACTTTTCCAGATGCCAGTAACATTTATTGTTGGGTTGTGGTTTATTTTTGCTTTCATTTGAGCTCTAGTCTGGGCAAAAACATCTCCAGAGGAAAGGTCAGTTCCAATTCTGACATGGATTTGTTGCATCATCTTGGACAGGTCAATCTTGGGCAATGTCACGGTCAATCTATTCCCAGTGTCTAGGACTCCCCATCAGTAAAACAGGTGAGGGATATCTTATTTCTTCTCCTTTTTTGTTGGTCTAAACAAATAGGTGCAGAAGAGAGCTGAACTTTTCTGTTGTTTCAACTTGCTAGAGAGAAGCTTTCAGAGAGTAGGTTGGATGGGAACCATATCTTAACTGTGGGTGACTTCAGAGCTTCTAGACTTCCAAAATTTTTATGAGCTCCTTTTCTGTTTTTGTTATTTCAGGGGTATTCTATGTAGACTAAAAGAGAAACACAGGAAAGAGATAAAATAGTTCTGCCATGCGTGCTTACTTTTATTTTCATCCTGTTCAAGCCTTCCCTAGCTTCTCCTGGGAGTAAGAAAAACCGATGAGTCTTAATCTGGATGCCACTGGAGATCTGCAGGGAATTTCCACGGATCTCAAATAGCAAACATGAAATAATGCAGATCTCATCTGTGGAGCAGAAATGGAGTGTTCCAGAACTTGCTGGGACCTTGGCAAACAGCCTTGTCTGCACATGCTCCTCCTGGTCTTTGTTAGAAGGTGGTTTGATGTTGACATGCTCTGTCAAACCTGTGGAACTAATGAGAGTCTTTTTGTTGGAATAAGTTGAGTTTGTGTCATGAGCTGCAAAAAGTGAATTCACTGCTTGTGTCGAGCATCCCTGGACACTAGGATGCAGCAAATGTTTTAGAGAGCACAAGTTCCCTTTGCATAGCAGATGTATCTAATTTGTGATCAAAACTGCAATTCTACCACACAAGCATGTGTTAAGTCACCTAGATCTTCTTGTATCTTTTCTTTTTTAATCGGCTAAGCTTGAAAAGTCTAGAAACTGTGGAGCATTCAGAACCAGGACAAGCTCCTTGTGAATCTACCCTGAGATCATTATATGTGTTGGAGGACATGGTGCTGAGCAACATGTCAACAGAGTGTCAGGGAAGACAGCAGACCCATCAGGAGTCTATTGCTTTGAGCATTGATTCTGACACGTGTATTAGAATACAAAGAGCTACTCTGGATCTTATCTCCTGGCCTGCTGCCAGATTAATTTCCAAGCTCAATGTTTCATGCTGCCAGCCAGAGCAATCTATGCCTTTTTGCATCTGGACATGCCAGCTCTTCTTGCTGTTGGTGAAATGTTAGCTGTCTTTTTTATGAGAAAACAGGCAACTCCTCCACACTGCTCTGGTGTGTTCTTTGGAGGCAAGCAGTGTTCCGTGAGAAAAGAAATTTTTGAATAAACCTGACATTATCAGGTTTTCCTATCCTCTGGAGTGAACAGATGAGAATCCAAAGCAGATAGAGTATCATACAAAGGTGTTTCAACTGCATTACAATGTGACTGTCCAAAAACTTGAAAGCAAGCTCTTCAGTCTGTTTTGCTGCCTGAAGGTGTTCCCATTTCTGTCTGCCAGAGCAGAACCTCACAGGATGGGCTTTTGTGGTCAGAATCATAAAAATGACTGGTCCAATACACTGCCAGTGTAAGTCCCGGAATGTGTTTTAACCATTTACATCAGATGCCCAAAGATCAATCCTTTTTGCAGAAGTAGCCATTAACAACTTCAGTAGTACTGCTGTTTAAGCTCCCTTACTCCACCGTGACTCTTCTCTGCCCTCTGAACTGAACTCATGTGGTGAACCCCATCAAAGAGCCCATCCTACTTGAAAGAATATTTTTCTTGTGTTCTCCCAAATCCAGCCAATATATTATTTCCACCAGCTGGATCATCACATAGGTGCAAGAAAAGGGATGCTAGCACATCATGTCGAAGCAGATGTGTAAACAGATGGACTTGTTGCAGAAATACATGCCATTGCACCTTCATGTTCTTTGCAGAGGATATGATGTTTAAGCATAAAAATATGCATGCAGAAGGGGATTTCTTTAGCTGTCACTTAATCCCCATGCCTGTGCATGTCAACGCGTGACTAGCCACATTGAAATTAAAGAGAAATATATAGGCTTAAAATTGAATAGCAAAAGATGTTGATGCATACCTGCCTGATATAACATGTGTCAGGACCAGATCTTTAAACTCCCAGCAGAGATGGAGAACAGTCAGACCTTCACAGGGTCCATTTTTTTGAGCAAACCATTGGAACTGTCCTGTATTCAGCTGAACCACGTGAATGTCAGAGAGCAGAATTTGGCAAACTGGATGTAAATTTAAGAGGAAGTCTGCTACCTGTGGACTTGGATTTTTCAGGAAAAAAACCCAAATATTTGCTGAGAACTTCTATGAGAGGTAAAGCAGTTACAAGGGGTTTTGCTTATTCTATAACATAGATAGGTGTAGTGTAGTAATTATTATGTACTGTTTACACAAGAAGCAGCTGGAAAGACTTCATGAAGCATCGTCATTGCTGCTGAAGTAACAGGGATAAAAAATAATACTTTGCTAATCATCCTAGCTCTAATAAAGATTGTTGCTATTTTTATTCATGGCTTACTGGGCAGAAAATGAGACTGATGTTTCAGAAGGTAACATGTTCCCACACAGACTGTTGTGGATCTTTTGTGTGAATGGCCCATAACAGCTTGACAGAGTGGTGACTTTTGGGTAAAAGTAGATGACACAGTGAGAATAACTGAAACAGATGTGAGTCTATGTAATGGTGGGGAATGCCAGTAAATGGTCTTAGGGGGAAATTGTATGCAAAGAAGCCTAAGAGACAGCAGAGAGGCCTAAGTATTTTGCACTGCTGAAGTGTACTTACTATGATGATGATGATGGATGGACTCTAAGAAACTCCACTTTGGAGCATTGCTGCAGTTCTGCTGGATGAAAGAATAGACTATGGAAAGTCCTTGCCAAAAGAGTTGCTTTGGTGCATCGCCTTGCTCAGTGTTCATTCCTGTCTTCTCATCTGTGGAAGATGAGAGTTTGTACAAAATTGACTGTGGAGCCGGGCAGTTTGAAACAGTCCTTGCTAGGTGGAAGGGCTGTCACCTCCAATGCGTTGCCAGGTGTTTGCCTCTGCAGTACCAAGTGGGGAGCAGAAGACTGTACATGTCTATCAGACAAGAGAGTCCATTTCAGAACTCCTGCCTGTGGGTTATATTTGACTGCTCAGTTTGGGAGGTGAATTGACTTCTCCTGGTCTCTGTTACCTCTGGCAACTTGGCTGCCAAGGTAAACCAAACAGAAAAAAACCCATGATAATAACACTGTGAACACCATTACCACATCATTAGTGTTTATTGTCATTTATTAAAAGCAAGCGTTAATTCCTTGAAAGACATTGCTATTGCAGTAAGAATGCCCTGTATTTTCTTTGTTGCAAAATCAGTAAAAGTTACCTAATGAGTTCAGGAAAATTAATGGACTCGTGAACTTGAACTTCAGAGTAGGTAGGGAAGGGGCTTTAAGTTCTAGTTTGTGCACTTGGGAACCCATGAAAACCAAGTGTGATGGGTTTAATTTTTGGACTCTCCTGAATAGCCAGGTTGTGGCTGAGGAAGAACTACATTTCCCAGTATTCCATGCAATTTTCTACGTAAGATCAGGGTGTAAAAAAAAAAAAAAATTAAATTAAACCCATCACACCAAGCTATTTTACTTAGGTGGAGATTATATGAATGTCTCCATATCTGCTATGGAAAATGTTTGAGAGTTCAGAAACTGAAAACCTTTGATACATGAGGAAAAGTTTTAGGGGTTCAGAAACCAAAGACCTTTGGTACAGGAGGACTGAGAACTGACTAAGCATGGTTCTGGCCCTTGTTGTGGTATATGGCATTCCTGTCATGACCTTTTGCATCTTTCAAGCATACCCCTTGAGAATAACCACAGACTGATGCCTACTAGAGAAGGTGAGGTTTATTTAAATTCAGCTGTTGGTTTGGAA
Source organism: Piaya cayana (assembly GCA_013389865.1). NCBI lineage: Eukaryota > Metazoa > Chordata > Aves > Cuculiformes > Coccyzidae > Piaya > Piaya cayana. The sequence goes on along the minus strand of WAAB01023473.1, from coordinate 30,459 downwards.
CCAAGTTATCTGTCAAAGTGCAGGGTAGAAATGAGGTGGCAAAACTCTCTGTGCCTTTGTGGAGTGCAATTCAGTGAGATCTGGTCTTCAAGTACAAAAATTCAGTCTTGACTCTTCTATTCCATTGAAATAATTTTAAGTACATTAAAAGAAGAGAATGATGACAATGATACTCTTAATAACCTCTATTATTCTCATTAACTGTATAAAATTTAAATGGAAAAACCAATTCAAACGAAAAAAACCCTTTCTTTTGAAATGCAAATTATGTATGTGTCATTTTGTCCCAGTGTGTTTTTACTGCCCAAATGCTGTAAACCCATAAAAAATAGGATTTATGGTGGTTGTAATTAACTGAGTACAATGTGTGACAAGTGAAAATTGCCAGTCAACTGAGAATTATTAGTAAAATTGAGAATTTCATGAATGGAGGCAGAGATGGAATGACTTTCAGCCTTGCTCAGAAGGGATAAAATGAGATGACATCAGGGAGAAAACTACCTCACTAGAGCTTGTAGTTATTGCTATTTTGAATGCTTATGCAGCTACTTCACTGGAACCAGATTGATCCATTTCTAGGCAATGGTCATTATGTATTGATTCATACAGAAAATACAATGCTTTTCTTTTAAGTTGTCCTTTCTGATAGATGTTATTATGCTGAATCTTATTGCATTATAGTGTAGTTTTGAAATATTAAGATATTTATATCCTCAGTAAATGGAGGAAAACTGTGAATATGATAAAGCATTTGAAAATATTTGTCTTTGCGAAGGAGGAAAGTATTCTTGGGTGATGAGCTATTCCTAACAGACACATTCTACTTTCTGTTCCAGTATGAGATGGTGAAGTGTGTGAGGCCTCCAGCTTGAAGGATGCCCTGACTTGTTTTAAAGCCTTGTATTCATGGCAGGATCTGTCACCCATCTACTCTGACTTGCTCCACTGTTCCCATTTCAATGTAAAATATATATTTTTTTATTCCAAACACTTATTCTCAGAAACTGGTGAGTTTAAAAATTGCCTTATATACTGCATTTGAGATTTTTTTTTTAAAGAGACACTGCCTTTAAAAACACAAGCAGCTAAGCCCATGTATTTTTAATATTCTTGAAGTCACTGCTGCAGGGGTTTTGCCCAAGACTCCTCACAAAAAAGGAGGAAAACAGCATATAAAAAAAGAGAAGCTAAGCAGAAAAGGGGAGCCAAGGAAAGAAATTGTAGCCTGAGACTGATTCTTTCTTAGAAGAGGTATGTCAGATATCAGACTTTAAGAATATGTAGCTATGAGAGTGCAGCCACAGTGAAGAGCCCTAGAGAAAACTGTAGGGATCACTGCAGGAATGCTTTTGTCACTAATATCCACAGGATTTTTTGTAAGGATTACAGAGTATCTTCGAGATTAGGTGAATAAAAATCATTGACCATCAAGGTCTTTCTGTGTAAGAACAGATGGTTTGATTTGCTCTATGATGTTTGTCACTTTCTTGTAATAAAACCACTTTCTTTTAAATAAATAAAGAAAAACTAGTAAAGGGTACTTATACCTGCTTCCCCCCTTGGATCTGTATGCTTCAGAAGGAAATTAATGAAGAATAAGAGCACCCATTTTACCTAGGTGTGAAACATAAATGTTGTTAACTATTCTTTGTAGTCACTGAACAACATTTTTTTATCTCCTGAGCTGTGTCCCCTGTAGTGGGTCAGTCTGAAGTTCTGATAGGAAATCATTTCAATTCCTGATGTTCAATCTCAAATGCGTGCTTAGCTTGCTGCCTGACGCTGTAGCTACACAGCAGCCAATTCTGCTGGGTGTGTGCCCTCCAAAGGGCATGCCACACTCCTAAGATGCACAGTGTATAGGATGCTCAAACAACTGACTGAGTCTTAGCAGTGGCTCTGCCTTATTTGATGATGCTGGCTAATGTTTCAGGGAGCTATCCCTAGAAAGGCTGTTGCAGAAAGATCAATCCCTACTAAAAACAGTGAACACCAGCAGACATAATGCTATGAATTCCCTTCTCCTGTGTTTCTCACTGCCAGCCCCTAAGTCTTGCTGTTTATGCCTTGGGGGGCACTGATTGATACTCATGATGCTCAGCCTCTTGCCTGGCACTTTGAGTGCTGCAGAGCAGCATTGCAGCCTTGTCCCGCTAAGCCCACTGGCATTTCAGAGCAGTTGGGCTACCAGGAGTGCTGATGCTGAAGGGTCCCACTATGGGACTTGGAGACCCAAGCTGCAGCGTGAGATCCCCTGAGAAAGCACGGCATCCCTGCTTGCCACCCACTGTGATAACCTCCTCTCCCAGCATGACACAATACAACCATCATGCTATCCTGTGAGTTGGTGTGTCAGGTGCATGCACTGTTGTATAACCCAGTATTAAAAGATCTTGAACTCTGCAAAAGTCAGAGGTACTTTAAAGAAAACTTCTACTTTATTATAAAACACCAAGACTGTAGCTTTCTACCACAATTTGCCTGTGTTACTATATGACATAAAATTAAACCTACGGGGAAGAAAGTAACTTTAGTGCAAAGAATTTTCTTGCTGTTTACAATAGATATGAACTTATATTAACTGTGTACTTGCATTTGTGCAGCTGCCAGAACCTTGTTCTTCAATGCCAAACAAAATAGTGTAAACTAAGAGAAAATATTTAAATTCTTATGTAGCCTAGCAAAAACTTGCAGCTTCTCAAAGATCTGAGGGTAGTAACACACACTCACTCTGTGCAAAGAAGGGTCTTGACCCAGGAGGATAAAGAAGCATCTTGGCTGCCCCACACTCACGTAATTTCAGTGAGTCTCCTCACAAACATGAAGTTGTTTACTGAGAACTTTACAGTATCCAGCCAAATACAACTTACTGCAACAGGTTCTACTGCATCAGGAGCAGTAAAAGTGGAAGTGCAAGTCTCCTTTAAAAGAAACTCCAAAAGGTATCCCAGACTGTAAAGTCTTCTGTTGCTTATCAATGGGATTTAGTCTCTGTATCCAGTTTATGAGTATTTCCTGTTGTTGGGTATGTTTGGCTTAGGTTAACAAAGTGCAGGAATGTGTTATTACCCTCTCCTGGTTTGGGCAGTCTTGTCTGTGGTTGGTTTTTGAAAAGAGAGGATGCAGAGACTGATGTTCTGCAACACACACCTCCTGTGTTTCTCGGTAGATAACATGTGGGCTACTAGAGCCATGCAGAAGGCTGTCCCCCAACCAGTGCTTCACAGTAACCTTATTCAAAAGCCAAATGCAGAGTTAGGACATATTTTGACAGTGAACTAAGAGAGTAGCATCACAACAGAGAAAATTTCATTGATAACAGATCACGTATTCAGCTAGCTAAGGAGGACAAAACAAAAAGATATTGTATCTATAAGTCTAAGTAAGCCTGTGGGTGTGTATTAAGGACTTAACTCAATTTGAAAAATGGTGCCCAAATTTGTTTCTGCTGTGAACAGAGTGTTTCTCGGCCTCAGATGAGCCATTATATTTATCCAGCATGACATCTGTTAAAATATTTTTGAATGAAGAGCCTGCATGGAGCATACATAATAAGATCGCTTCTGTGAGCATGTTTGTATTCCTGATAGATGAGAATGGCTCATTTGGAGGCCTCCCAATTTTATGTTGTTTAGTAGATGTGCTAGATGCTAGATTAAAAACCACAAGAAAATGTAATTAGTGGAACAAAATTTAGTTCATATGCCCCATGGCTAGTTTTTACATTGCAGCAGCTTTGCTGTTAATTTTTCTTCTTCTTCGGTGTACTGAAAATGAGAGATTATCAAATTATGGACCTAATCATATCACAAAGCCAAGCATTATTTTCAAGTACTTCCATATTTTTTTCTTAAAGAATATTTTTAAAGGGACCCAATCCTCTTTTCATGAAGGATATAAAACAGCCAGGCTCATAAATTTTTACCTTGGATTGTAATCTGGCACAATCCAGCTAATGGAAACATTCCCACTGAAGTAAAATAGTCAACTTTCTTAAGTAAGGATTTGTAGGATCTGGCTTCTGGTTCACCAAGTTACAGGCCAAAGCAAATTTTACAGCCCAGTCATAAATATTTGAAAAATGAGGAGCATAATGGAAATGCTGACACAACTTTAACCATGGAGGCATAAGCAGTGCACTGTTATAATCTGTCAGTGCTGTTTTGACAGTGGTTATATAATAATGCAATCCAGGCCTAGAGCACTTTTAGCTAAATGTATCAATATGAGCCTAATTTACTTAGTAGTCATTCATATTAAAAATCTCTAGCACTCTGATGTATAGATCAAGACAGATTCTTTCTCCCTCATTTATACGAGACAGGTAAATTGTTAAAGTACACAATAAAGAGGCAGAGTATTAAATTGCTGAGGCGGTCTTTCTTCAGACTTTTCATCAGACCGCCATTTACAAAACAATATCATAAGAGCTATATATCCTTTGGAGTGTTAATATGTAACCAGAACAAACAGAGGACATAGAAAAGGTGGAGAAAAGTTAGATATATAAGCAAGAAAAAGTGAGTTATTGATTTTATTGACTGCTCTGTTAACTTCTGACATTGCAATAAAGCCTTATTTATTTGTATACAGAAGACTCAATTACATAGATACATATCATTTTAACAACTGGGTTATTTACAGGAGAATTGCAGCTTCATAAATAATATAGACTTGTATTTCTCAAGCTGATGTTTATCCATTGTTACCACTTAGGGATTTGTGGTGTCTACGAATGGTCTTTGGAGAAAAGTCATTAGAATAACAAGTAAAACCAATGTGATTATAAAAATACATGTGTGAAGTACGCTAACACATACAAGTGGTCTGCTTCACAATGACTGAAGTAAAACCTATTGTATCCTGTTTTCTATTTGCAACTGTCCCATGCATGTCAATCTTACATATATACAGGGCTGGGTTTTTCCTAGGAGCTATTTAAATACCATTTTAACTGAGAAGATGGTAAATACAGATGTAAGTATTTTGGGGGATTCTTTAGAATGCTTTCAACTGAGACTAAGCTCTGAACCCAGACATCTCTTGCTGAGTGAAATCCAGTTAACATGCTATCATCTATATAATCAACAGGCCTGCAGAATAATAAGGGGAGAAATCTGAGTGATGGTTAATGGAATGACTGATTGTGACCAGAACTTCGCTTGGGACTGTGTAGTACTCAGCAAATATTATTTCCTCCAGCAGTCCTTCAGTATCTTGTACACCTCATTGCTCTCTACAGCTACGTGAAAGGAGGTTGTGGAGAGGAGGGAGCTGGCCTCTTCTCCCAAGTGACAGTGGACAGGACAAGAGGGAATGGCCTCAAGCTCTGCCAGGGGAGATTTAGGCTAGAGATTAGGAAAACATTTTTCACAGAAAGGGTCATCGGGCACTGGAATAGGCTGCCCAGGGAGATGGTTGATTCGCCTTCCCTGGAGGTGTTTAAGGCACGGGTAGATGAGGTGCTGAGGGACATGATTTAGTGTTTGATAGGAATTGTTGGACTTGATGATCAGATGGGTCTCTTCCAACCTGGTAACTCTATGATTCTATGATTCTGTGATTGAGGGAGTCAGGAGATGAGAATAGGAGGTTTTTGTGTAGATGTGTGGATGCAAGGAAAACATGCAGTGACTTTGCCCCAAAGAGAAGAAGTTATCACCAAGAGGTGAGTGCAGATCCCTTGGATGTGGAGGAAAGAGAACTCTAGAGCCCAGTTGCACAGACATTGCACCACACCAACATATGTGTTTGCCCTAAAGACAGAGTGTCATCAAATGTTAAGAATTCTGTGACTAGAATTCTACTGGCAATATCTACCAATGCCTTCACTGTAATTGACCCAGAAATGCTCCTTACATGTGAAAAGAAAAGAGATGGTGAAGATCTTAAAGGAATTCTTTGATGGTTGGACATCTTATGTGCTGGTTTTAGCTGGGATAGTTAATTTTCTTCACAGTAGCCAATAGGTGGCTATGTTTAGGATTTGTACAGGAAACAGCGTTGATAACACAAGGATGCTATAGTTACTGCTGTGCAGTGCTTACAAAAAGTCAAGGCCTCTTCTTCTTCTCACCCCACCGCACCAGTGAGTAGGCTAGGAATGCACATGAAGCTGCAAGGGGACACAGCTGTGGCAGCTGACCTTAACTGATCATATGATGTCAAGCTCAACAATAAAACCTGGGGGAAGAAGAAGGAAGGGGAGTATGTTCAGAGTGATGTCTTTTATCTTCCCAAGTAACCAGCACAAGTGATGGAGCCCTGCTTTCCTGGAGATTTCTGAACACCTGCCTGCTGATAGGAAATAATGAATGAATTCCTTGGTTTGCTTTTCTTGCCTATGTGGATATCCCTTTACCTATTAAACTGCCCACGAGTTTTCTCACTTTTACCCTCTGGATTTTCTCCCCTATCCCACTGGAGTGAGAAAGTGGCTATGTGGGGCTTAGTTGCCGGCTGCAATTAAAACCCAACAGTCCTTTTTGGCACCTAGCATTGGTGAAGGGTTTGAGATAATGACAGATTTGATTGTAATGTGCCTGATTAAATTTATAGCTGTTATCACTGTTTAGAATCATAGAATCACCAGGTTGGAAAAGACCCATCGGATCATCAAGTCCAAACATTCCTATGAAATAGTAAACCATGCCCCTCAGCACCTCGTCCACCCATGCCTTAAACACCTCCAGGGAAGGTGAATCAACCACCTCCCTGGGCAGCCTATTCCAGTGTCCAATGACCCTTTCCNACCAGCTTTGTTCCTCTTCTCTAGATGTGCACCAGAGCCTCAACATCCTTCTCGTGGTGAGGGGCCTAGAACTGAACACACTATTCGAGGAGTGTTCTCACCAGTGCTGAGTACAGAGGCAGAATAACCTCCCTGGACCTGCTGGTCACACCGTTCCTGATACAAGCCAGGATGCCATTGGCCTTCTCGGCCACCTGGTCACACTGCTGGCTCATATTCAGTCGGCTGTCACCCAACACCCCCAGGTCTTTCTCTCTCCCTAATTTAGCTAGTACGTCAGGATTTTATGCTTGCCGTGAGGCTTGCTTGCCTCACTTTATATTAGAATCTACCGCTCTTTAGTGGCTGCCTTTTGTTTCTGGTGCTTGCCGTACTGCTTTTCATCTTATTCTGCTGTGCCTGGAAACATTTTCTCAATGCAGTGGTGATGCATCTGAGCTGGTGGATGGCCAGAGTATCATTGCTGTTTCTGTGCTGCTGTACCAGACAGGTGGGAACTCCAGTGTGAATTTGAGTCAAAGAGACTTCACCTGTGAATGAGTCCATGTGGGACCTGGACACCTTGAAGCACTTGTGGCCATGAATAAGCCCATGCCAGAGCTGGTACATCTAGAAATTCCTGTAGCCATGGTTATGTATGTGCCACAGTAGATATACCTCTGAAGGGATTGTGGCCCAAGTACCAGTCTGCCCTGGAGACAGTACACCTTGAAGAACCTGTGGCTACGGATAAATCCATACTGAAGCAAGTACACCTTGAAGTATCAGTAGCTGTGACTGAGGTTGTGCTGGAGCACCTCAGAGTGTGGGGCCATGGACAAGCCCATGACAGATCAGGTAGACCACTGGAGGGACTGCAGCTATGAATAAGGCCACGTTGGAGCAAGTCTACTTCTGAAGGGACTGTAGTGTTGGGTAAGGCTACACAGGAGCAGGTGTATCTCTGAAGGCACTGGGGACAAGAAGAAGGAACAGGTGCACCCCAGAGCAGCTGTGGCTGTAGATATATCTATGCCACAGCAAGCATATCCCCAGAGAGACTGTGGCTCATATATAAGGCTTCACTTGGTGCAGTGACACCCCCTAAGACACTGCTGTCTGTGGATAAGTCTAAGCTGGAGCAAGGGCAAGAGGAGGAGTTCATCACAATGTTAAACCTTACCGTCTGATCCAAAGCAACCGAGGTTAGAGATGGTAATGGAAATACTTTAAATTGTTGTAAACCATGATTTCAATTGCATATTATAGGAATTACTATAGCAAGAACCCACTATGACAGGACCCATCACTAAACCGTGCATATTGCTTTTCAATGTCCATGATACCATTCTGGGCAGTAGTGTGGGACTCCTATTATGGTGGTCACTCAGGACAGGAGAAGACGTTACTCCAGCCAAATGCAGCACATCTTGCCTTCACCTGATTAGAACCTAATCTTTCTTTCTTTCTTTTAAAGCAGCTGTAAGGAACAGATGGTGGAAGTACTGGCTCTTTCAAGACAACCCTGGCTGTATTTTGCATATCCCCAAAACTGGGAGCACTGATAGAAGATACTAAGAAGGCATTGACAATCCACTTAGACAAAATACATCAAGTGTCCTGAACCATTTGTTGACTTCCAGAGGATCTGACTTGTAGGAAAGGTGGACCGTGGGTCCTCTGTGCTCCGCTGTGGCCAGACGCAAGACAGCTTCTGCGTAGGAGTAGCACGACTGTTATAAAGAGGCACACTAGTATAGCTAGATTTTTCTATAGGGTTGCATGCGTCAAAATAAAATGACACAGTTTTTACAGAAATATTAAATAGTTTAAAAATATTTCCTTTAAAAGAATTTTTAGAAGGATTTACCTTATTTATCTACTTTATGCCAACTCCAAATTATGTTTAGTAGGCCCATATGTGCACCTCTATACACATAGGCTGAGATCTGACATAATCCTCAAAGTAAATAATATGACAAATGGAAGCTGATGCTGGTTTTGGATTGTTCTGTAATGGAGTTAGAATAATGACAGGGCAATAATATAATAGAATTCTGCAAAGCCTTCACTGTGCTTGACTTTAAGTGGATGTAAAATCTTAGAAATGAGAGGACAATAAAATAATGCTTTGTAAAAAGGATAAAAGAATAATGTTACCTAAGTCTATTAGTGACATAACATACTATGAATGCACTTAAATTAATAGCAACTTTTACCAGTAGATATTTTTCAATTACTGTAATGCTGAAAAAATAAACAGAGCAATAATATAGAAATAAAACAGATGCAGGAAATGAATTTGTTTAAAAACATGTATCTGTATATAGGCAGGTGCACACACACACACACACACGTACATATGAACTCAAGCATTCTCATGAATTACCAACAGTTTCTATAGTCCATATAATTTCATCCTGTTGGGATGTATGGCAGTGTCTTGCCTGCGACTTGATATTTTGACAAAGCTGCATCACGTGTCTTCTTTATTTTACTTTATTTCCTTAATGCACAGCACATTGTTGCAAAGAGGTCTTGCCATGGCAAGATCTCCTAACCAGAAGGTCTTTCATTTAATATGACTGTTCTGGGATGTACACCTGTTATGAGTAAAGGCTTTTTAACCTATGCTGTATTCCTAAACCCTTCCAAGAGAACTAATCCAGCATGTGAAATCCAGTGGGAGTTTGACATGAAGGCAAGATCAACGTATTACAAGAACAGTGTCCAAGTGTTTGTAAACCACTTGGTACTTTATTTCCCCACAGATCTGTTCCAGCGTATTTTTATGGTGTGAAAGAAATCTTAGTATTGCTGCAGAGTATTTCACTATCATTGTCTCATAGATAGCTGCTTAAAATCAAGAGGCAGGCAGGGTGATAATGCCAACTACCAGTTTCCTCGGTCTTTTGTATTTTTAGCTTTTGGTGTACTGTGAAGGGAGGTGATGGAAGTATGTATGTGTGTAGGGACCAAAAGCCCTTACTGTGTGTTTTAAACTTGGCTTAGCTATGGTCAGACTTGACATAGCTTGCAAGACCTGGCCAGCAGACTGAATGCTCTTTGAAAACCAGATAAATTTAAAGTGTTTGGGAACTCCTGGCAAATGCTCCTTGTAAACAGTCACTACAATTGATTTCAGACAATGAGAAAGAGACAGAAGTTAATTCAGTTCAGGATTTACAAGATCTGGATGTGTGCATACCATGAGTTTCTGCAGCTTCCAGCCAACATTTTCATTTGAAATAATGGCTCACCCTGCTGAGCCACATCATAAGAACTTGCTGCAGATATCAGACAGCATAGGCTGTTTTTGAAAGGGGAAGGCTGTTGAAATTTTGTAGCTACGAATTTCTGAAGGTGTCTGTGCAGCTAAATGGGTTTATAATGTAGACTTACCAGTTTTGTGATTTAGTCTGATCTCGTAGTGTGGTCTCCTGCATACAGAGTTGCTGCTACTGTTCAGGTTTCCTCCTGGATCTCTACTGGATTCCTGCAGTATGCCACTCTGTGGGACAGCTCTTTCAAGGGTCTCAATAAAGTCTGAACAGATGAACAACCTGTAATGAGACACTTGATGGAACTGCCCCACAGGGCTGTGTAAAGACCATAGCAGAGAGTGGGAAATTGTTAGACACCACAGGGATGAAACCAGACAGTGAATTCAGTAGCGAGAGTGATAAACCATTGTTGCTTGACCATAATTGCTGGTCAGGATACTTCAATAGGAGTTTAAATATATTGTGGGGTACATTTTGCTGAACACTGCCTCTACTGAAGATCTAAGTGCTAGGTGCTTTTACTGGCTTTAATCAAATGCTTCCTCCCTTAACTGAATATTCTCTATTCACTGAACCAGATGATATGAATTTCTAAGCAGACTCTCGTGGGACTGGCAGGACACTAGGTTCATCCCCTTTCCACCTTACAATTTCTTCTTTCCGGTCCCTGGTAGGTGACAAAGCCACAAGTTAAATCTCTGTTCTCAGAGACCTACCTGTGTCCTATCCTTTGTAAACAAGTGTATCAACGTAACTTATAAAAAGCAAAAGGTGTCAGACATGTTACTCTTCTTCCACACAGAAGAACTACTGCACATCAGAGGCTGTCCAGAAATATTGCCTGGCTTTCAGCAGCCTTTAGTGTCAGCAGCAAAGCCCATAATATGTAAATTGTGCAAGGGTCCCTAGGCAAAGAGCAATAGATATCATTATAGGATATCAGTCTACCTTGCACTGGGCAGGGCACGAGAGTCAGATGGGGAATGTGAATGTCAGAAGACTGAGCTTTTGGTAGCAAGCTTGTGCTCTGCTATGTTAGTAAGCAAAATGCTTGCATGGATAAATGTTGTAAAAAACCATAAAGAAATCTTAGTTAGCTACAAAGATGGCAAAGTGTAGCAGTTGTTCCAAAATAGATATTCTTTAATGTCCTCACTCTCTAGCATTTAGTAAGCTTCCAGGGATGGAAAGAAAAGAAAGTTTAATTTAGAGAAGCCTCCTGCCCTTCTTAGCTAGGGATCAGCTGCCCAACATGAAATAATAATGCATTCAACTGTCCATCTTCTGGTAAGTAACCTTTATCATCATTGCATTCACCAGCACTAACAGTAAACAGAGAATATGAAATGTATGGAATCAGGGAAAACTGATAGGGTCTTTTTGACCTTAATGTGATTATATTTGTGCTAATGCATACAGTATAAAAGAATCTAGAACTCTCAATACAGAGGGTCCAATTCATAAAAAATGTATGTACCATTAACAAAGGACTTCTATGCAATGTACTTGGAGGGGGTGAAGAAAAGTAGAATGAGTCTATTTGGAATAAGGAATATACTTTTGCAATTATATCCCTTCACCTACAGCGGTTCCTTCCTACAGTAGTTATGCGTCTTTTCTCCCATGAGGTATATGAAGGGGAAGAATATTCATATAGGCACAAATAAAAAAAAATCACTCAGGAAAAAAGAAATTAGAAAAGATAAGACAATGAAAGAGGAGCAAAAATAAACATGAGAAAGAAGACAGTTTAAGGCAGTTGGGAAAGCTGGGGTTTTGCTTTATCTGTGATTTTGTGCTTTGACATGATAGTTTTTTTTGTTTGGTGGTAAATGGAACTGGTGGTCACCCAGAAGAAGTTCTCTGAAATATAAATCACTTTAATATCCTGACTTTCATTATAAACAGTTCTGGACTTTCAATGTTATCAGTCCTGATCCCAAAAGATGCAAGTGCATAAATACAAGTCAAGCTCTGTGCATATGGATAATGAGCACAGAGATTTCATCTACCTTAGGTGTCTTGCAAGAGAATATCCTTTAGTAGAAAATATCCCTGGAGACAAGACAAAGGAAAGATTTTGTTCTCTGCTGGCAAAAGGATTTTGAGTTCTGGGTGATTTTGGTAGCTTTGGAGTAGCAACTCTGTGACAGTATCAGATAAGTATAAAAATGTGGAGTTTTACTTACTCAGGTACTGCATGGTGCAGCCAGTAAGGAAAATCTGCCCTATCAATTATCCTGTCTAATTCATAATAATTGTATGCAGGATTTTTAGTTTTTCTGTACAGGATATTGAATTGACGTATTTATCAATATGGTAGATCAATATGGCATTTCCTTATCACACCAAAAACAATTTCAAAGGTAAACTAAAAGGTTTTTGTATATAGATGGGGAAAATTAAGAGTGATAATTAAGTTATGTAAGTTGAGATCATCTAATGTTGTGGAAGAAAAACACAGTACTTGTATGTTGTGCTAAAGTGATCGAACAGTAAAATAATGATATGGACAGTTCAACATTGTTAGGTTTCAGAGTTAATTCTCCATACACCTAGATTTCCACTTCTTTGGGGTTTTTTGTGAGACTGAAATAAATACTTATAATTTGAAGTAAGGGCAGTAGGAAGAGGTGGATTGTTTGATGATCCATGGGATAACCTGATACTTAAGAGAGGTTTGATACAATCCAGATGAGTGAATTGCATGCCACATCTTTGTCATGGGCTGGAAGAAAGCAACTATCTGGCCACTTAAATTAAATATAAGTCATCCGAGTTTAAATTCATACATTTCAGTATGTGTCTTATAATTATAATTTAATTTTTGAACTTGAATCTTTTTTCCTGAGGTAACAACAGGAATATCTCCTCTGGTAACTATAGGACAATACTGCTGTAAAACACATTCAGCATAAAATCTCAATTTTCTCTCCTGCAGGTATTGTAAAATTCAGGTATGTTTGTGATATTCTGTGTAGCAATATGATTAGTAAGGTTTTATGATCTGGAAAGGCTTCCTACATATATGTCCAACTTCTGAGGCAGCACGAAAGTGAAAATAGCAAAATCAAGTGCCACAATTCATGGCTGAATGAGGATTGTTTGGAGGGAATTTTAAGTTTTTTCATTATCAGCTGCATCTTTCTCTTTCAGTCAGTAAGTTTTATTCAGTAAGATTGCTTTTGGTATAATTGCTGACAATTAAAGGCTCATTTAATGAAGAGCTGAGTAACTTTAATCAGAGATGATGGACTTTCACACACCATGCCTGATAATTTGAATATTATCAGTCAATCTATTTAATTTCTCTAGAAAAGTTATTTTTTTTTTCTCCTGACATGGCTTATGATGTAAATGCAGCTATATTACATGCACATTCTGTGAGTTTATTAGTTTTAAAATGTAAGACTACTTTTTTTTCACAGTTAGTATTTTAACTTTAATGACTTCATTCTTAAAGCTTTATCTTTAATGTGAGTTGGCTCAAAGAGTAAGAAAAAAGTCTACTTTTGATTTCTTATTGTTAAATTTTCTGAAAGATAAATGCAAGTAATTTAATGTCAGTTTGTAGAACTGTATCTAAGGTTTTTAATATGAACTGTTCCTTGAAATAGTGTGTGCTTTTATGAACAATTATTAATTTAAAATATTTGCTTAAATGTGTATCTCAGAAGAATTTATGTATTCTTTTGATTAGAGAAAATCTATTGTTATTAAATTTGATCCTGCTTGGATTTCGAAGCATTGAGTACTAAAGAGAGACAGCCCAGCATCTCCCTGGTTCTGATACAAATGTGAGGCACGTTGAACTCATTCTTGAAGATTGTGAGGAAGATTTTTTTATGTCCAGATTGTCTGCTGAGGCTAGACCTGTGCTGTGGTTTGAGCATTGACTTTGAGTGACTTTTGATGCAGACCTTGAGAGGAGCTGCCAGCAGGCGTTGTGCCCGTGAGCAGACACACACCCACATCTGCAGATAAATCAGGAGGTCCTGCACAAAGCTGGATGTACGTGTTAAATGCACTGCACACCATCGTGTATCCTGTAACACTCTTCAGTATAGTCACTTTTGCCGGTCAGCTGCATGTTCCTTCTATCCTATTGTGAAACAGGGATTAGTGCATTCCCTCCTTCATGGGGCACTGGGATATAAAGACATTTAGAACCAAATAACATGTTGTATTGCTGAAGATTTGTAAGAAACAAAAAGGAAGCAAACTGTGGAAAGACTTTCTAACTAGTGCATTTATAGCTGTAATTTTGTATCAGGACTGGAGGCCTTGGAATGTGGAATTTTCTTTCCTTCTGACGTTCCTCTTCAGGTTTTCTAATTTTTAACTCAATATTGTTCAAGAACATTTTTCTCTTGGTTTGGAAGATTTATTTTTCTTTCTTTTTTATAAGGGGAGAAGAAGGTTGCCTCTGTTTTACTTATTTTTATTTTAAATAATATTGTATTTTAAGAGGATTATTTTACAATGTTTACAGTGCACTTCAATTTTTTATTGTGTCATGGCCTCCCAGGCCCTTGGTGGGATGAGAGGTGAGTGTATGTATTGTATAATTTATAATTAATTTATGATGAATCACATATGATGAATACTGCTTATTAAATATTAAGGCCTTATCTACTGTCATGGCTGTACCATGCAGCAGCTCTCCTGTCTGTTCATACGGTGCTATTGAGCAAACTCATGGACTTTGATTGTGATGGCAGCACTCAGTTATAAAGAGAAGTCTTAGCTCCTTGCCTACCCAAATGGTGTTAAGGAGAATTACTTCTCTTTCTAGAGTAGGCACACTGTTACGGCCATCTCCCTGCCCCTTTTGCAACAGTAATTGGAGGTGTAGTGAGAGTACAATCTCTCCAAAGCACAGTCAAGAACAGAGAATATGCTGCTGGCAGCTCCACAGCTCCCTAAGGACTGCTACGATTCCTGGTTCCTTGCCACCCTACCCCTCAATGACAGAAGGCTGAGCAGCGCTGAGGGATAGCCTAACAGGAGTTAATGGCCTGGGTCTGGACAAGTGGAAAATCCAGGCTAGATTTTGACAGGCCATTTTTATTAGTGGGGACTGGAATTTGAACAGAATTTCCTTGCAAAGGTCATTCCAGCACCTGGAACTAATGAACTCCCAAACAAAGGTAGTAAAACAGAAAGACAAAAAAAATACAGCTGCCATTTTCTTAATGGAAGTATTTTTCCAAATCAGTAGCAATGGGTCTGTGACATAGAGCTCTCCCAACTCCTCGGATCCTCTGAAATCAGAGGAATACGTCCAGTTAAAATTATAAGGCAGAAAAGGAAAAGTAACCTGCCAGTGGTTTGTGCTGTGGTTTCCCTTCCTGGTTGCTCTGACCTGTGCATCTCACTGAATGTACAAGAAGGAACAAATGCTATCACTGTGTGTGGTGCAGCAGAACTTAACCCTGAAATGCTCACTTGCTGTATTTACTGCCAGCCCAGCAGGCAGATTTTCAGAAAAAACCTTGTCTCTTGAGCAGTTGTTAAAGCAGGCAGATTAGCAGGGGCATAAGAAGAAATGTGGGAATTCTGCTCTGAGAATACAGCATGCATAATTTCCTATAGGGTGTCATGTAAGACCACATTTGTGCCGTGAAAGCGTGTGCTGTTTTACTGAGATGCCTGCATCATAACTATGGGAAGTGAGCTAGAAGCAGCAGGCAGAGCATTTGAGCGCTGAAATAGAGAGATGTATCAACTGTGATGAGTGACTATATGAAAGGAATGTAATCCTAAGTGATTCCAATTAGTACAATGCAAAAGGAAAGGAGTCTAATTAATTTACCTTTATGGTCCTGTACTACCCACTTATACTACATACAGCTTCTGAGATGAAATATTGCTAAATCCTTAGGGTACAGATTACAGGAAGTGGTGGTTCTTGGGATAGCTGCACCGTAGATAAAAATATGAAATCACAGGCATATGCCTTCAGAAATTCTTATTTCTTTTCTGAGAGCTCAAGGTGTAGTAACTGGAATAAAATCTAATTCTAGTGAATATATGACTCCAGTTTTGTTCTTCTCCAAAGCTTTCATAGGACAATTTAATGATGTGACAGATGATCAGGAGCTTGTTTTAATATTAATTAAATCACACACAAAGACAAATTTCTCAGCCCTTAATATTACATAAACAAAATTGACTTGGAAGATTTTATCTTAATAGGGAGTGATGTATTCATTGGTATTAAGCCTTTGATCTAATATCACTTTATACATACAGCTGTGATGAGAAGATTAAGAAAAGCCCATAACAATATGTGGAAATTACCAAAGGTAAAATTGTATTTAGCAACATAGCACTTCATTTTGTATCGGAGGAACCCATACTGAAGATAACCTGTCTTCAGTCTTAGGGGTGGCAGCAACACTAGTTGTGTAATGCATTTGAAAGAAAGAAATAGATTTCACTGAATCTCGCATATCTTGTTACATTACATTCTTTTCAGGTAACTCAGATGAGTAAATTGCACGTAAAAAAATCAGTGACTGTGTCTCTTTTTGCATGTTATTATGCAATTGGAGTCCTTATTGATTATAGTAGGTCAGCTTATTCTCATTATTAAAGGATGGTGTTCATTAAAATGCCAAATGTATTTGTATAGAATTCACTTTATAAAATGTCAGCAAGTGTGTGTGTTTTTATTAGTTTTGAATCAGCTATTTCAATAGACCATTTGTAAGTATTCCCAAAGCCACTTCCATTTGTGGCTTTTTGAGACCACACAGAAATATTACAAATTAATTAGATTTTCAGATTTCTGCATGATAAACTCTGCACATTTATTGTTTAATCTTATTCTAATATGCTGTTATGATTGACACCTTGCTGTAGAGATTAAAGTCAATTGAATAATCTGTAACAGTCAATTTTATTTGTATCTTAATATGCAGAAGTATTTTTTTCCCCCACATTTCCATTATTTATAAGTCTGTCCTCTTGGAGAATATACAGAAGTTGTTTTAAATGAGCTGATAATACCCTCTTTAAAATTTATAAGTATGACAGAATCATATCCTTTCTCTTTACTGCGCCAGGGTGTGCCAATAAATTGGCTCTGAATTATCTTGCACTTGCTATTCACAGGACAAACAGGGGAAAAGAGTATCTCATAAAGGTTTACTTATTTCAACTGCTCATCAAGGGAAAACTAACAGAACAGGAGCTATTGTACCAACCAGGACACCTGACACCATTGCCAGGGTTTTCTTTTTAAGAGACCACAGTACACTTGCAACTGCTTTTAGTACTTGCTGTCATCCTTTCAACTTCAAAGATAAATGTGGGCCTGATTATGCCATCAGCACTGACAAACTTTGTGAATCAATGTGAGTCCTTCACTCAGAGAAAACGGAGGATTGGGACATAGTTTTGAAAACATCTTGGTACTCCCTACAACAGATAGGCTGGTTTTCTTTCTCTTTTTGCTTTTCAAATCTGTATTGCAGACTTCAGCGAAATCCAGTGGCACAGACTGTATTCTGTGCTTAGCAAGTCATTAGTGCCCAGCAGATAGCTCAATGGTTGGATATTGATCATGTCAATAAATGCTGGAAATCCTTGGTTTCACAGAATTTTGCTCATACCCCACATGCAATTTAGAAAACAAGCTGTCACTTGGAAGCATACCTGTTTTCAGTTTTCACAATGCCTTTTTATTGTGCATAGTACGGCCTTTGCTGCCTCAGTAACTGACAAAAGAAAATACTTTATTAAGATACAAAGTAGATGTGACTTGATTGTTTTTCAGATAATTTTTGCTTTCAGAAATTAGAATGGCTGATGCTCACCTAAGCATAAAAAATGCAGTTCCCACACACGCAGAGTGCTCATGTAGTGTATGTAAATTGCTGTATAATGCAATCCACATTAGCTGGATTGATGATAGCTTCAGTTTCACTGCTGTCAGAATTTTGTAGCTCTTTGAGTGAGTTGGCTGGTCTGACTGAATGTTAGCATAATTTATGCAGCTGATAAGTGATTTGAGTGCTTGAGTTATTGATAAGACACTTTAACATATCATTTTCAGCTTGATGTTATGTGACATCAGAGTGGAAGGTAATGTGGCAGTCCCCAGGCTTGATATTAAAGTCATGTGCTCTTTGGATTTCAGAGGCTAGAGGAAACACAGTGCTGCCTGACACAAGCCCAGCCGACCAACACCAACCCAGTCAGTCCCATCCTCCGTTCCCTGTTGGGCCTCAGGTCAGTATCTTTCTTTTTGAGTAATTGAAACATGCAATTTGATGAAAAATACATGACCATGATTGATCATCTCTGATCTGTGTAATGTAGAAAGAATGATTCTGTTTAGTGTTACAAAAAGGGAGCGTGTATGTATTGTGTGTTTTTCAAAAGTCATTTGTTTGGAAACATTAGATTTCTGTATAAAAATAAAACCTAAGTTATTTTTGAAATGTATGTCATGATTTAATATTATAAAACTTGTGCAATTTTAATGCAACCTTATTGCCTCTGACAGTTCTGCCTGTCACACACAACTGTATTAGCAAAGGCATTTTATTATCCTTTATGTCAGGTATTTATTTTATTTAGAGCAAAATGTAGGCATAATAGTATGGCACTATATAACATTTTAAAGGGTTTCCCATATCACTTCACAATTTTATCCAAGTTCAGTCATGCTCTAAGAGATACTCAGTGTTCTTCCACTTCTTGCCAGGACAGTCCTGGGCCACATAGTTTCTTCTAATTGTTACTGTAGTATTTTCCATCAGTCAGTATACAACAGGGAAAATCTGGGAAATGTTGGCACCTAGGTGCTCGCAGGGTTACTTGAGTTAGGCCTTCTAGTGTTCATAAATTATCTTCAGTGCATGTGTGATGAATTTGCCAGTCTAGAGTCAGCTGGGATTGCTACCATGCTATCTGACTGAAAGGTTTACCCCTTCAACCTGTCAAGTTTGTTAATACGTTCTATGTTGGTTAAAATCCGTGCTTTAAGATATTGGAAGTGGTCTATGTCTGTAACAAAACACTGAAGGATCCCAAGCCAGCAGACTTATAAGTGTGTAATACCAAGCTATGGACAGTAAAGTAGCCTTTCTGTCTCTGTTTTGTTTACAGCCATTACTGACAGCCCAGCAGTTAGCTTCAGCAGTAGCAGGGGTGATGCCAGGAGGCACTCCAGCCCTGAATCAGCCAATCCTTATTCCTTTCAACATGGCTGGGCAGCTGGGGGGCCAACAAGGACTTGTCCTAACTCTACCTACAGCAAATCTCACCAACATCCAAGGGCTGGTAGCAGCAGCTGCAGCAGGAGGAATCATGACTTTGCCATTGCAAAATCTACAAGGTAAGTCACATTTAGCATTTTCTAATAGATTCTTTTGCCTGATTGTTTCACTTTATCTCTCTCTTTCAAACCAAGTGATCTCTTTTTCTGGTGGAAATATTGTTCTTGATACATATTGTAAGTTAATATCTGGGGGGGTTTTTTTGAATACTTAAGATATACTTAAGGGATATTTGCATTTTTATTAAAAAACAATTGGAGGTTGGGTCTTATATTCTATGGATCAGTAATGTAAAGTACTCAAATACTTCACTAGGCTTTTCTGTCATCAATGATCTGTGTTCCCCACTCAAAGTTCACTTTAAAATTTCAAATGACAGCATGAAGACAAGTATTGTGTTTCACCACTGCTGATTAAGGTAATTGAATCAATAGGGACAACAAAAAACGCAGTATTGCATGAAAGTCACTTTTATTATAAAATCAGATTTTGTCAGCACCATCAGTGCCCCAGATATGTGCTCTCATTCTTTTTGCTTTATCAATAAGGTTCTGCCACCCTCAGTCCAAAGCCATAAGCAAAAGGTTCATCTATATTCATATCCTCCCCACGGCCAGACATGTGCCATGTTTGCAACAGTTCTACCCTAGGATACCTGCTGCATTCTCCCTGTGGTCTAAAATCAGGCTGAAAATCAGTTTGGTAAGATCCCTGTTCTTTCGTAGTATCTTCTGCTGTTCAATCAATGTGTCTAACACTATTAGAAACAGTACTCAATACGTATAAAGCACAGAGATGTTTATTTACTACTCCTAGTTATGTTAATTTCTTATCAGAAAGCAGTTACTGTTGAACAGAACTGAACAAAGTATAGCGAGATAAATATTAACCAATGCCTTAAAAAAGAATTGTACAGCTTTAATGGGAGAGGATGATAAAGAACTGATTGTCCAGTGTGAAAGTGATAAAGGTGTGAGCAGGAAGTAGCAAAATAAAGCTTTAGCTCTTTCAATTTATTGATTTATTTATTTTTATTTCTTGCTGATGCAAACAGTAGGAAAAGTTTTCCTTGAATGGAGTGGTCTTTTTTTTTTAAATCAATGCTCTGCACTGCACCCTAAGTACTTTTAGTTTTAAAACTCTAATGGCTGCTGATTACCAGATGAATAATTTGGGACACCAAATTCTACAGGTTATGAAACAGAGAAAAGGAAGAGACAGCTCATGTGTTGAACAAACTCCCTTACAAATGATGTGCATAGTACTCTCACCTGTTGCAGAAGCTACTTGCCTTTACCTTGTGCATGTTTTAAAGTTTAATGCCAACAGACCTCTCTTATCATAGTTGTAAATGGTTTTCACTTTAATGTTTAAAATAATGCCTCCCTCATACCATTAAGCTGCACCGAAGAACCTGTCATTCATAAATCATAGATGGAAAGGACACACTAATGCACAAATTTTGCTTGTTTAAAATTTGAGAGTGCATGTAAAATAGGGAACTGGAGATTAAAAAAATAATGCAGGAGCGGGAGTGGGTAAGAGCAGATATAACAAAATGAAAGGGAAGAAGCTTTTTAGCGTAGGTGGATGATGAAATCTTAATGAAGAAATAGGCATTATAAAAATGTATCCTTCCACTCTGGAGTGCTTTAGGTTATGGTTGCTGTGTATGAAATATTATAAATAAACATAAGCTTGTGAAATTCTTACGTCATTTATGCACCCTGTGTTGAAAAGCTGGAGGGTAGGGATTAAGCCAGGCAACCTTTGCTCTTTAGTTTATCCATGAGTGTCTAATTGCGAGCTGAAAGGTGTAACTCTTCTGCCAAATACCTTTTGCAAGCAATGACCTTACCAGATGAAAAAGTTTCCTTTATAATCTTTACTGGTAGACAGAAGCATGGGATCAAACAGGGACTTCTTGGAGTAACAGGTGCAGTTCCCTGTCTATGAATGATCACACATTTCATAAAGGAGCTGAAAGGAACAGAACCCATGAATTCACAGAATCACAGTATCACTAGGTTGGAAAAGACTCAGAGGATCATCAAGTCCAACAATTACTAACTGCCATTTCTATCCACCATTAAACCATGCCCCTCATCACCTCACCCACCCGTCCCTTAAACACCTCCAGGGATGGTGAATCAACCACCTCTCTGAGCAGCCTGTTCCAGTGTCCAATGACCCTTTCTGTGAAATTTTTTTTTCTGATGTCAAGTCTGAACCTCCCATGGTGGAGCTTGAGGCCATTCCCCCTTGTCCTGCCCCTGTCACTTGGGAGAAGAGGCCAGCTTCCTCCTCTCCACAACCTCCTTTCAGGTAGTTACAGAGAGCAATAAGGTCTCCCCTTAGGCTCCTCTTCTCCAGGCTAAACAACCCCAGCTCCCCAGCCAGACTTTGTAAGAATTGTTCTCCAGCCCCTTCACCAGCTTTGTCACTCTTCTCTGGACTCGCTCCAG
>WAAB01023472.1:56312-75649 GCA_013389865.1 Piaya cayana | reverse complement strand
AAAAAAGAAACTAAAATTAAATCCAATAAAGCCAACAGAGTTGATTCTGCATTGTGATAAGTAGAAGACACATTGCGATAAAATATAGCATGGAAACTCAGGCTTTGAGCTTCCTTCTAACAGAATTAAAAAAAAAATAAATCACACCCACTGCTTCTGTATTTGCAAGCTGAAGGATTCTGTGGCCTCATTTTATATCTTCTTTTCCTGTTTTATGCATAATCTTTTAGAAAAAAAGGAAAAAAATCAAGACAGAAAAAAAGACTGAGACATTTTTGTTGACATGCATTTACTGGAGCTTCTTCTACTTTCAATTTTCAGCTTCTTCCTTTGTGAATTTTCTTCAAAAAAGAAAAGAAATTCAGAATTTTTTAATCAATACTGGCCAATCGTTTAAGGCCTACACAACCGTAAATCCCTAGGTAATCCAGCAGTTTATATAATGCTCACTAGTTCTGATGCTAGACGACTATACAATGAACTAGCAATGCTGGGATCTTTGGAAATGAGTTGAGGGAAAGTTAAGCAAAAGACTGAATGAAAGGTAATTGGATTTATGCATCAATGCCTGTCTAGAGAAAGAGGCTTCTGTTCATGGACAGGAGCTATAATTTTTTTACTGACATATGTGTAACTTCTGCAAAAGAAACAAATAAACAGAGAGACTTAAACCCAGCACAGAACTATGCATATCTTTGTGGTGTGAAGAAGGGTGTGTGCTAGAAAGACCTGGATCCCTCTCCTTGCAGACTGGAGAATGACTTCATATCCCACTGCATACTGAAGAGGAAGATGCAAGTGCTTAGGATAGGAAACCTCTCTTTCAAAGTATAAAAAAAAAAGGATGTGAGTAACTGATGTGTAGTGCGTTATGCATGACCACAGACAGCAAGTGCAGTAGTTAAAAAGCTCAACCTCTGAGAGGGCATCTGAGGATGACACTTGAATAGTGACAGAGATTTCCCACTTTATGCTTTAGTGTTGCCTCCTATATTTAAAAATTAATACCTGATACTTCAGAAGCCAAGTAGATTGAAGGAAAAGAGCAACAGTCCATTATTTGGTCCTGAGAGAAAGTGTGAAATGGAACAGCTCCCCAACGTACAGGAAAACTTCTCCTCCAAAAAAAGAGTGTCTGTCTATTTGAAACAGTCTGGGTAGTCCTTGACAGGGGTCCAAATAGTGTCTGTAGTTGCATTTGTCAACTATGATGAATGAAGTTATTGAATGAAGTTATCTATCCTAGTCAGAATCACAGAAAGTGGACACCTTAGGAGATGAAAACAAAAACTGCGACATTAGCCTTCACAGCTTTTTCATAAGCATTTCATAAGGGCTAGAGATTATATTTGTATATTTAAATATTTTAAAATATATTTGTTTATAAACATACATGTGTATACATCTAGATATATACAGCCCTGTGAAGTAAGACTGTTTTTGCCTTAACCATTTTGCCTGAAGACTACCTGCTTATGCGTCATGTTCAACAGAAGAACAACACAGGAGCAGGCATCGTGCTCTCGCGCTTGGATGGACTCCGGGCCCAGAGCTGACGGCGGCAGAGTGTAGGCCGTGCAGCACCGTGTTCAACTGAGCAAGTTGCACCATAAAGTGTCACCACTATGGACAACAGGGGTCTGAGTTTTCGATTGGATTCCTGTGACAAATGTTTAAGTCACGGGGTGGAATGTCAGGGCAGCCTGAATGTTTTTGCCTCAAACATTTTGTCACAGCGAGATCTTGCTGGGGTCGGTTCTTTCCTGTCTGCACCGCCCCCCCCTCGCCCCAGGCGGCTCTCTCTCCCTCTGGGGGGTAAAGGAAGGGGAAGTGCAGGGGCGGGGAGTCGCGGCGCGGCCGGGGTTCCTGGGGGGTCGCCACGCGGCCGGGGTTCCTGGGGGTCGCCAGGCGGCCAGGGGTCCTGGCGGTCGCCAGGTGGCCGTGGGGAACGGTCACCTCGTGGCGCAGCCTTGAGGAGCCTTGAGTGGACAGCCTCCGCTGCGCCTGCACTGAAATACAGACCGGCACTGAAGAAACCCAAACTACGTGGCCGGACCACGTGGTGATATCGTTTCTATCTCTCTTTCTGTCCTTTCTCCCTATCTCCCCTCCGCCCCTGACCTCCCGGCGTGTGTGTCTGTTTGGATCGTAGGGGTTATAAGTCGTTGGGGGTTTATTTTTGTAACTCCGGGCGGCTGCGCACCTTGGCTTGTTTTGTGCCTCCTGCAATAAATATTATTTTCCGTTCACCCTGGGAGTTCTTAAATCTCCGGATTGCACAGCAGGCAAAATGGACACCACGTGTCTTCTCTCCCCTTTTGGGTTGAGACAAGCCCTTAAAAAGTGTGGTTTGCTTCAGATTGTAGACGGAAGTTTGAAGTGATGTTTATTTAATGAACTGATTCATCTTAATGGATAGTACAGTGCTTTATTTGCCTTTCTCTGCATTCTCATTGCAGAAAATTCCAGTGCTTTTTACTTAACATAACACTGGGCTAGTCAAGGAGGACACCCATTAGAGAGAAAGACAGAGAGATCACAGAGCTCAGTTTAGAAGTCTAGCTTCCATGCAATCCTCCTTTCATCTCATCTCCTTATGTTTCTGTGTTTTTCCTCTGTCCTGCAATTTCTGCAATAAATGATGATGAGAGAACATTCTGTGTAACCCTTGGCAATCATTTTTTTTCCAGGTAATTTCCCCATGTGCCAAACAAAACCCCAACACTTTAAGTAGATGGTGGGTCAGATTTCCCAATTATCAGTGAACATTTTGGTATACACATAATTACCCAAGAGAGACAGATATTTCATTATATATATGCTAAGAGTACCTGGCTCTCTTGGGTAATCATGTGTATAGATGTTCTCAGATGTCTTTTAGGTTTCTCAGATGCTTTTTATAAGACAGGAAAACAAGCTTTCATAAAAATTAATTTATCCCAAATGTCTTGTTAGATTTGAAGGACCAGTTGGTAGAATTTGGATCCAAGAAAATCTTACAAATTTGAATGTCGATTGTTTGGGGAACTGAAATCCACAGATACAGCAGTAACTTATCAGATGACTTCTCTTTTTAATTGTTTGTTTGGATTTGATTTCTTTCAATAAATGTAGCAATAAGAGTCAAGAATTGAAGACCACACATGCAATAGAAAAAGCCATAAACAGTTTTTTTAGAAGAGGCAATGAAGAAGTGCCATCCAGCATTCAGAGAAGAAATATAGACATTCCTCATGAAGTATAAACTTGAATCATAGTATAATACTTCTGTTTTGAATTTTGTGAAATGACTTGTAAATACTCACTAGCTGTTGCACAGTATTTTGCGATTTGACAGTAAGGTTTTATACTTCTGCTATAAGCTCATTTTATGAAAAGAAAAAGTTTTCTGAAGATAATTTCAAAACAAAATTTCTGAGACGATGAGGACAGTGTGATAATTTTGTCAAGTTTTATTCTGCAAGGAGTCATTAACATAACCTAATCTAAAAGTCTATGTGATACAAGCCATAGAATCTCCTAGGCTAACATCATGCTCATCTTGACTATAAAAGCTTTTACTTCCAATATGTAGGATGAAGCACAGACCATTCTGGGCTTCACAATAACATTAAGGTGGTGATTATAATATTAAATTAATTTAGGCTTACAATGGACATATTTTGATCACGAAATACTTATTTCTATTAGCTTGCAGTGGAAACGAAGCTGCTCATGCTTTATTTCAGTTTCAAGTTTCATAATTTTCCCTAAAAGGAAAGTGAAGCTTTTTTCTAAAAAAATACAGATAAGACGCAGTTCATCATTGTAAAGCTACAGTAATTTAAAAATGTTTGAAATTCTGATTTTGATATGTGTTTATTCCCCAGTGAAAACTGAATGCCTTTACCTTTATTAAAAAAAATAAATAAATTAATAATAGATGCTACTTGTTAAATGTAAATGTTATGCAGTGTATAGCAAAGCATCATGAATGGTTTATATGTTGCAACTATCAAGAGAGAGAGTTCAAGCTGTATATGCTTACTTGTTAAACATTTATCTCAGTTCAGTGGTGAATACTGTAGGCCATGGTTACAAAAGGAGATATCAACAAGAGACAAAAAAGAGGAATTTATTTCAAAATATCCCTAAAAAATACAGTCATGCTATTTGCTTCCTGGTTATACTGCAAGTGTATTGAGTCTAGTTCTGAGATTTACTGACTTACTTTCTGTCAGTCCTACTAGGACTTTCTAAGTTTAATTTTTCCTTCTCATTTCTACCTGATTATGAATGAAACTTAACTCCTGGATGACAGAAAATGCAAGACTGGCTGAGTAAGTTTTCCTGTTAATCTCTTTGCCAAACTATTTTTACCTCCAGAGGTGGAAAACAAAGGATAGCAATATCTGAACAACCAGACCAAGAGCTAAGGAAACATTCATGACAGAAAAGACATGCATGTTTTCCTCCTCTATTCCCATCTTCCTTTTCACATTTGAATGTGACACAGTGAAAGTTTATATGTTTAGATTAGAATTTTCTCTTAAATGCTTTTAATAAGGTAGATGTATTCATTCTCAAATGGACTTGATCATTACACAAGATCATTTCTGTTCCTTCCTTAGATGCAAGTCTTTGTTTTTTTCTGGACAGTGCACAGAGCATTGCTTTTTTTCCTAGTTTGTTTTGCTCTGTGACGTATAAGGTTGCTAAAGGATTTGCATACATTCAGAATATATATATGCAAAACAGTTTAATTATTAGAAGAAAGTGAGGCTTGTGGAAAAAATAGACTACAGTACATTTATGCATTTTTCACACACTATCTGTATTGTGTTGCACAAAATCATGGTATTTTTAAGCCAAATAAAAACTCAGCAAGAACATATAGAGATGTGAAATTATTAGTGCTATATTCTGGCAATTCATAATCACCAATGTTAAGGGGAAATCAAAAGCACCTGATAGGACAAATGGAGTTTTATTTTTCGTGAAATAATTATTTTTAAGTTATTCAGGGTTTCTGTTTTAGTATCAGACTATTTTCCTCA
Organism: Piaya cayana; assembly: GCA_013389865.1. Taxonomy (NCBI): domain Eukaryota; kingdom Metazoa; phylum Chordata; class Aves; order Cuculiformes; family Coccyzidae; genus Piaya; species Piaya cayana. The sequence continues at coordinate 70,613 of WAAB01023472.1, read as the reverse complement.
TCACTGCACTATGTGAATTTCGCAGCATGTAAACAATGTATTTGTTATATATCTGCTGTCAACTTTATTTCTTTTAAGCATTAACCTATGCCAGGAAAATATCTGCTCTGCAACATCAGTCTCATACAAAATAGGAATGAATGAATAAATTCAAGTTGCTGATCAGAAAAGCATAGTACTCCCAGCTGTGGGACCCTTTCTAATGGCTTACATGAATATTTCAATCATCTAAAATACCACACTGAAAAGATTGTGTTAGACCAATGTCCTTTAGAAGGCTGCAGAAAGCCCTTTGTGTAAAATCATCATTTAGTACACATATGATTGATAGGAATGGTTAGACTTGATGATCTGGCGAATCTCTTCCAACCTGGTGATTCTATGATTCTATGATTCTATATTTTGAGATGCCTGTGTCATAAGAACTTGTCTTTTGATACAGTATTTGTCAAGTTCCTGTGAGTATGGATTTTATGTCATTTGAGAGTAGCAATAATAGTATAGGAGCTTAATAGAACTATATCCTGGTAAAAGAACCCACAGAAAAAGAAAAAAAAATAACTCTACAGTGAGTGGTTTTTTCTGTTTAGCATATGATTCTCATGTTAACTTTATAACTTTCATATCAGCTGGATATTTATATATGGCTCAAATGACGTGCAGAAACGATTATTTTCCGTGTCATACCAAGACAAAAGGAAGACATGAGATACTTCAGAATGACCTTGTACTTAAAAGTAGAAGATTCACTGTAAGAAAGTAATATGTTAAACTGTTAACAACAAATAGATTGGGGCAGAGACAGATTTAAGCAAAAAAAAAAAAGGTCAGTGTTGACATTCCTGGGATGCAACATAAGCTTCCATCCCTTTTTCTAAATCTCCTTACAAGTTCTATACATCTGTGTTGTTCTCCTACTACATGTATAGTTGAATTATTTTCAAGAGAAAAAGGTAAATATAAAGGTGGATAACAGAAAACAGTTCACTCAAGCCTATAAGAACAGAATGATATGTGTAAATGTGCAGTTCACATCGTAAAAAGACACTCATTTGCTTATCTATTGCATCCTTGAATTTCAGAGCTTCCCTTCCACATAGAGTTCTCAGGCTATTTTGATTGGAAAAAATGCTGTCACTTCTACAGAAAAGGCACTCAGAGCATTGTGTCATTAAAGTTTTCTTTTTAATTTTCTTTCTTTTCCTTCTTGATTCCCTTAATCTAAATTAATCAAATTCTGTGTGTTTTACTTGATGGATGGGGGAATGAAAAAATACTTCACAAAAGTAGATAATATTGGTGGATTTCAGTTTCAAACTCCCAGGGTAAACCCTTAATAAACAGAACATCAAAACAGCTTAACGTTCTTTGGCAAGGGAGAGTCAAAATGACAGTTTTTTATTTTTTTCCTCTCCTTTTTTCCCCAAATATAAGCTTTTTCTAAAAAAAATCAGTGAATGCAGTATTGCCTGACATCCTTGAAGACTTTCTTTCCAAGTATGAAGCAAGGCTAGCACTGATTTTCACCTTTAAAATGAAACTCATCTAATTTGATTTCCTTAGAAAGGATACGTTCAAATATTGTAAAATTATTCAGAAAAGTCCACTTCTTGCCTTTCAATATGGTCTGGTCAATAGTAGAGTCCTCATATTTAACAGAAGTGCAAGATTTCACAGTAGCTGCCAACAGCTCATTTGTACAGCCTATAAAGGAATAAACTTTAATTAAAGAAGTTAAATAAAGTTTATTTCTGCAATTTTAATTATTACAAAAATCTTTAGCACATGATTTTAGTCTACATGTTAATATAATATACAGCCCCTCATGGGACAGTTATACCTTTGCTGAAATATGGTAACAGAACTACACACACCATTCTGTTCTATTTATAGCTTACATGGATACAATATCAGCTACTTTGATTTATACTATATGCCCTCTAGCAACACAATCCAATGTTCTCCTCATCCTTTTTTTCACTACGGCAACAGTACTCAATGCATTAAGATTGCTCAGATTGTCTTATATTAACTATTTGATTGGATCTTTCCAAGAAGTTCAAATCTTAAAGACATAGTATGGTACCTACTCTGTCCTCTCATGTCTACTATTACAGTAATATTCTACAAAGTCATTCCTGGAAAAGCAGTAATCTCTGACCTGTTTTTCCTTAGCCTAAATTGGATGTTCTAAAGTAAGCCAATAATTGCAATCCTTTAAAATGGGATCTACAGCAAATCTCTGCCTGGAAACATTAAAAGTACGTTCATTACATTTGTGCACGTTTTTCTTCTGCTTTTTCTTCTCCATGTGCTACCTACACTTTTTTTCATAAGTTCACATCTAAATTCCTCTCTGATGTTTCAAGGATTAGACGTCTTGTAGCACTGTTTCCTCTGCTGAATATCTTAATTGTATTTCTACCTAATTTACCTAATTTTCTACCTATTTACCTAATTTGATGCAGAAAGAAAATATGTCCCATCATACTGTTCGTCACTGTATCGGTCAGTTTGTTTCTGTTTCTTCTCTTGTCTTTAATCCATTGACCAGCTTCCTCAGCTGAACAAGAGATGTAAAAATTCCCAAGATAATCTTACTACAAATTTTATGCGAAAAGCCAAGTGCATACAGGTGAGAGATATCATAGAATCACAAGGTTGGAAAAGACCCCTGGGATCATTGAGTCTAACCATTCCTATCAATCACTAAACCATGCCCCTCAGCACCTCATCCATCCATCTTTTAAACACCCCCACCTCCCTGGGCAGCTTGTTCCAATGCCCAGTGACCCTTTCTGTGAAACATTTTTTCCTGATGTCCAGCCTGAACCTCCCCTGGTGCAGAGCTTAAGGCCATTCCCTCTCATCCTGTCCCCTGTCACTTGGGGGAAGAGGACAGCTCCCTCCTCTCCACAACCTCCTTTCAGGTAGCTGTAGGAAGCAATAAGGTCTTCCCTCTACCTCCTCTTCTCTAGGCTAAACAACCCCATCTCACTCAGCCGCTCCTCGTAAGACTTGTTCTCCAGCACCTTCAGTATCTTCGTCACTCTTCTCTGGACACGCTGCAGAGCCTCAACATCCTTCAATGTCCATATCAACAGCCTCAACACCACCCAGTGTCCATATTCCCACTCAGAGAGACAAAATATTTTGGAGTTGCATCTTTAGGGAAGTTTGAAAGGCTTATTATGTGGTGCACAACATTATGACAGGGTCAAAACCTGGCTTACATATTGTGATCTTTAGCAAGTTCTATACAAGTTTATTTCAATAAAATTATGAAATACATTATTATTCTTCAAAATGAAGTTACTGAATGTTTCCCCTTGACTATTTTTTTAAATAACATTTTCTCTGAAGGTCTAACTGGAAGGAAAGTAAACAGCAATCCTGCTTTTCAAGCATTCTGTATGTTCCACTCATGAACACTCCATTTGGAAGGTCCCCAGGAGGCACAACTTGTACGGACATCACTGTAGATTTTAAACTAATTCAGGACATCTAAGTATCCAATCTATACAATTCTTTAACATGAGATACCCAATAACATATGTGTATATTTCACTTGAAAAAAAATCCCATACTGAGAAAGCAAAAAATCCCAAACCCATCTTTCAAACGCAGAATATTCACAAAAGTTCTTCCAAGGAATGTTATTATCATTGCCCAGTCTGCTTTTATTTTAACCTGGTGCATTTTCTACAGGAAAGGAAGAAGACAAAATAAAAGTTGAGGTAGACAATTTTTTTCCCCTCCTTCCTAAAATCTAAAGTAATGCCATTGCTCATGCAGTTTGTGATAAAGGATGTTTCTATACTTGTGCCAAAATAAATGGCTATATCCATTGAAAACACAGGTTATAGAATGAGAGGCAGAACGGCTTTCTTGGTTAATTTAAAGGCAAAATCAAATTTCTACAGATACATAATGCATGCCAACATGTTTAAGCAAACACAGCTGTATACACACTGCAATCAAAAGCAGCTATGTGGACAGTGCCTCATTGAGAGCTAAAAAGTGACCATAGAAAGAACAGATAAAGCATAGATACATCAATATTGAAGTAAATAGCAAAAGTCATCATTTTCCTTTACCTCTAAGTAGAACTAGCGCAACAATGTCTTGAAAGAGAACAGCCAAACGTTATTTGTCCCCTTTTTAATTTTCCAATATTGATCTCAGTCAAAAATAAAGCAGAGGAAGAAGAATAATCTGTTTTTCTATAAGACATCAAAAGCTGCCTGTAAGTAAATATTGACAGTAGGCAGATCCTGTGAATGCTGGTGATGTGGTGGGGGTGTTCCCAGAAGGAACTATGGGAGATTTAAACAGCCCTTAGGGAGCACCATTAACAGGACCACAGTGAACACATGCAGGCTAACAGAGGGTGGTGTTTCTTGAGGGCATGTTGCCTTGCATCAGTTTGTGCAGGCAAGGCAAGCAGACAGGGCTCTGTTTCCAGGAGCTGAGAACAGTAGGAGCTATAGTATCCACCTGGCAAAGTATGTGCCCTCAGTGTCTTTAAGAGCCCATCCAGCTGCAAGGATATATGCAGTCACTCAAACAGAACTCTCCAGGGAACACACAGCTTTCCAGTTCCCAGGCTGCAAGGTGTGTCTGATTTTTGGGTCAGTATCAGATAGCCGCAGTGAGGTAATTTGTGGGAGGTGCACTCAAGTAAAGAAATTCCTTAGCCTGGTTGCAGAGCTTTGGGACGAGGTGTCCAGGCTGAGTATCATGGAGCCAGAGAAGGAGACTGACTGAGGAAATCATACACTGCAATGCCCAAGAGAGTTGCGCCAGCCAGCCATGCTACAAGAGACAAAACTCCTCACCCTCCTTCTACCACCAGGTAAATGGAGTGGGCCCAGTCATGGCACCAAGTCTCTTGAAGCATTTGGACAATGCTCTTAGACACATGGTATGAATATTGGGGTTATCCTATGCAGGGACAGGAGTTGGACTAGATGATCCTTGTGCGTCCATTCCAACTCGGGTCATTCTAATAGTCTGCAATCGAATGATTCTATGAAAATCATGTACTAATAGGAAATTAACCACATATGAAACAAAGTACAAGTTTTCTAAGTTGCACAGCAGCTTTTTCTTTTGTCCTCTACAGTTCAGAATAGATTAAAAGACAATAGCACAAAAATAAGTAATCAATAAGAAATCATGTCACTCAGTGTCCAAATCCTTCTGTTTCATAAGACTTTAAGTACAACTGGCAAGAAAGAACCCTATGTAGCACAATCTCTAATTATTGTAACAAAGGGCAACTGTTTCTTTTATAGAGTATGTGCTGGTTTTCTGGAGAATGGTAACTTCAGAGAACCAAAAAGTATATATGTTTGTGCATATAAGCTTGAAGTTTTATTCCAAATCTGGACATTCTTGAACAGCAAGAGAATATCACTCTTTAAATGTAACTTTATAATCTATTTGACATTTCTGAGAAGGAAGTTATATAATCAGGCTATGGGCTGGGTGGAGCAAAGTAATACGAAGGCAGATTAATAGCCTCTCGAAGAGATACAGGAATTAGTGTTCAGTGAAGCAATAGGTATCATTCAGAATGGGATTAAAAGATGAAAGAGGCTGAAGATAATTTTTGACACTCATCTGACAACCTGATTTTTAGTTTACAAGTAGGAGGAAGGCAATTGCTAGATGATGAACAGGTCAGTTTCTGTTCCCTGGGTTGTCTGAAGGGTATTCTAATTAGTGGCTGTGTAATATCACCTCTAAATTGCTTTCTGAACAGACGTGTCTGTCTTTTCAGCTTCAGTGAAACAGCTTTAGGATTTCAGAGACCTCATCTTACTGCCAGCTCCTGCTGTTCTCCAATGGCATAGCAATCTGTGGGAGGTGAGATCTAGCTGAGTAGGTACAGTGCCAAAGACCCATCAGAACCACAAGAAGTCATGTTTGTTTCCCTTAGTTGTTGTACACAAAGGGCTTGTTGTTGCAGGACATTAACAATGGAACTAAAAAGTGCATAACATCTCACAGATATAGATCCATATTTGTGATAATATTTATTTTTCCTGTCTATACTCCAAAAGACAATATTCTCTTAAATAAGGAACAGAAATCTGAACTTACAATTATGCATAAACTGTGTCCCCAGCAAAACAAGGTTCTGAAGAATGGTTGAATAAACTGTGATTAAAACTTATTCATTCTACTTGTACTTTGTTAGATCAAATATGTTGCTATATTAGTGCCACCTGGAGATTAAATAAAATCTATGACAGGACCAAAGTGCCAGTAACAAACTTTAAAATAAATCTTTGTACAGTCTTAGCTACTGGGTGGTCTGACCATTTAATATATATCTTCACCAAAAAGAAGTCTTGGCACAGATTAAATATCTCATCAGTTCTGTGCAACCCTGTGCCATCTTATCAAACTCAATGTAGAAATTGCCATGTGTACTAATAACTTCACCAGTAATCTGTAATTGTCAGAAAAGCCTGTGTTTTGCTGCTGGAATCAAACTTGAAGAAAGGAATATTTTGGTTTTTAAATACTTTTATTTTTCTTATACAGAATACTGAATTATCCTCTTTTTATGTTTGTCAAGAAAAGAAGAAATAGTACATTATCAAGAAAGATCAACAGTAAGATAGCTACTTTTTCAAAACTGGCATGGGGTAGGAAGTATTGAAGGTTTTTCTAAAAGCTGGATTTAACAACAGTGTATAAAGTAGATAGGTACATGGATTTCCAGAGTCCTGTGTAACATATCCTCCTCCCCCCCTGAGAAGCTGCTGAAGCGGGTTCCTGCTTTACCGAGTCAGCAATGTGGAACGGAACCAGACGAAGGTCTGGTGGCCACCTCATATCAGCGGCTATCTCAAAGCCCAACTGTGCAGCAAAAATAAGCCTGGGAGAATGGGTGATTATGTCTCTGCCAATCATTTTGCCTATTAGAATGACCAAACTGGCCCATGGTCACCCTCCTCTCCCACATACAAACACAGGTGTGCCAATATACATCCTAACTGTGAAACTGTGAAAGATTTATGAGTTCCTCACGATGGGAATATCCTGATCTATGACCCTGGAACTGTCTGGATTCATACACATTGGTGGGGGCTGCGCAGCAATCCATTGTTTCTCAGCCCACTGGCACTACTGATAAGATTGGACTGACTGGGACCCCAGATGTTCAGAATGAACTATAAAAGACTGACAGGAGCAAGCAGAAATTGGAGCTCCCTCTCAGTTGTTCGGAGACCCCCCATTTCCTCCTCCCCACCCCCCTCCCCCGACGTCATTTGCAACCCACGAACACGGAGCATTTGCACAATCTTCACTTGCAGCAGCTTTGAGGAAACATCTAAAGACTCTATCACTGAACTCTGTACAGGTTGTATGGTCTTTTCCAAACCCTTATAGGATGCTAATTTTGGTCTAGACTTAAATGTATATTCTTGAATTAGAATTCTAACATAATAGGTAATAAACGGAATGTTTAAATACAATTCTGGGTCCTACTCTGTTGGACTTTTGGGATGTGACACCATGGTACGTAATACTGATATATTCTGCAGCAGGATTTTTACCCAGTCTGTATAAGCTCAGCATGCTTGAATGAAGCACAGCAGCAATGGGGAAACCTAACAGGAGACTTACAAATAGATCTTACCTTTGCTGATATGAGGGTTAACTACACTTTCTTTGCCAGACTGGGGCTGAAGGTGAGCAGCTCTGACTCAGGCTACGTGAGGGTGTTCTTCCTGGTCAGCTAAGTTAGCTTCTCTCTGCTCCAGGCTGCTCCATACTTCCTCCTGTAAATACACCAGCCACTCTCCCACTTCTTTTGGATTGTCAGAATAGTTTTGGCTGGTTTTCTGTTTGCTGTTCTCTCTCAGTATACTTCCTAGGTTTGTCTTTTGTTTTATCCAGAGGTTTTTTGTTATTTAACCTTTCTGAATCACTCCTGTAGTAATCTCTGCATATTTCTACTGTTGCAATATTTGTCCTTTCAACAGAGTAAACTTAACTCTCCAAAACACATAAGCTAGTAGGCTGTTGCTCCTACCTTTTCAAACATTCATGCAATTAAAGCACTTAACAAACCACCATGTTATATGCAGCTAAAGATATATCAAAGTGACTCTTGCCCAGGTTTCTCTTTCTGCTTTGCCAAGCCAATATGTGGCCTTTAATATCCATGTTAAGTGTCTACCTCAGCAGAATTCATGTGATAAAGTTTTGTTCTCCTCTGTCCTTGATAGTATAAACACCAATAATTAACCAACATGACAACAAAACTTTATAGCCTTTAAACTGAAATGATTTAAATTCATGGGAGATTTGAGTCCTGAAAAGGTGCTTAGGCAAGAATCTGGCTATCTAGAGTTGTCACTCAAATGCCTCCATCATAGGGAGAAACGCTTCTGAGTGTCCATTGCAGGGCTGTTTGGATTGATTCCTGTGATGCTGGAGGTTGTGCTGTTAGAACTAGGATAGCACTGATACTGGGTGATAATAATGTGCTCTGGGTAATTCATTCCATTCACTCTGCATTTATTGTCTCTTTTCCAACTTTGATTTTAAAGCACATACATCTTCTGTGGCTCTCCAATTGAGATGCTGAAGAAGTCCAAACAGATTTGCCCATAAGTAATATTTGATGACTTTTCACACACCTGTAAATTATCTTAACTTCTGAGAACAGTACATCAGAGAAACGAGGCTGGGTGAATCCAGATGAACTAGCTCTCCCTGAGCTGGGTTGAAAAGTAGAAATAATACAGCTTGGTAAAGCACTATGATTCTCAGTTACTGCAGCAATACGGCTACTGTAACTGGAATTGCTGCTCCACAGTGTTGTGTCACGCAGCCACACAAGCTAACCCAGGTTTTCTACCAATTTTGTAAAATTGGGATTCAGTTCATAACTACAGGAAGAAAATCCATCTGTATCTTCCCTAAACTTTTTTTCAATTCTCTACTCTTCTCTTTCCTTACCCTTACTCATTTTTGTAATTGCTAATTAGTGATGTGAGCAGATGCAGTTTCAAGGCAAGAGTAATCACATTTTTTAATACTCGTTCTACCAGCCTTTGCCTAGATGTATTCTAACTCTGTCCCATAAAGCCTCCTGGAAACTGTACTGTAAATAATTACAATAAAGGCTATCTATAAAATATTTACAAGACAATTATTGTAGAAGCTCTTGAGAACTTGGGATTCCATTCTCCTTGCTCTTTGATTTCTAATTAAAATTGCAGTCCTGAATTTTAACAAGGTAGTAACGGAGTCAAAATACTAGACATTTGAACCTTCTTCTTGATATTTATTCATGCCTAAAATAAGAGATTACTTGCTTTGATTTCCTAAATATTCAGCAATTTTTTGATAAAGTATTAGAAGAACAATGAGTAAAGTCAAATTTCTAGAAAGTGATTTAGAAAATTAACATCAGGAAAACCCCCAAATATTGGTAAATAAAGCATGAATTATGTGATTTTTTTTCTTGACTTTCCCATTGTACATTGTATCACCTTGTGCAACTTATACTTAATCAGCTTTGTCACTGTTTTCTGCGCTATGGCCTTCTGGCAAAGCTCTTCAGGAAAGAGAATTAGAATATGGATTTGCTGCGACCTTTCTCAAGTTCAGTGAAGGTTTTACAGTTAATAAAGTCCAACCTGTGCTAGTCACAAGAAAATATCACAATCATAGGCAAGAATGTGATTTGCACAATTTTATTTTTATGGCTTTCACATTTAGCCATTTTATGGCTTTGCATTAGCAAAATAAGTTATGTTATCTTTTGAAATGATGCAAAACTGGGTCAGCATTTTCTCTTAAACTTGAATAACCAAGCATTAACAGATTAACTGGACCAATTGCTGGTAATAAAAAGTAATGTAACTGTAAATTTTTTTTCAGATTGCTATCTTTGATTTTATCATGCTTTGTAGCTTGCTAGTTCTACATCTGCATATTAGCTAGAAGTACTTATTAAAATAAATTATTACAGTCTATTTATGACAACAGAGCTGTTCGTAAAATTGCATAAGCACACATTTTTCATACTTGCTAGTTATTCTTTACTTTTGAAGATACTTTTCTGCATTAAAAAATACTCATTAATAATTTTGCTTCTGTGCCTCAGTTATAGGAATTTTTAAGAGGAACAGTGGTCATGGATGATCCATACTAGGTTTCTGATCATTAGGTTACTGAGATTTCACTAGCTGAAGGAAAATAACTATGGCTGTAGCATAAAACATTTTCCAGGCATAGAGAGACAATTTTCAGTGACTAATTATAGCTAGAGGTGGCTAGGAAAAAACATCACAAAACCGACCAAAAAAGTCCCAAGTTAATTTGGATCTGGTGGAAGTAGAGTTAAAAAATGTTTGTTGAATGGTCATAGACATATTTATTCCTCAAAAGAATCACACTGTAATCATCTGTAATAGCAGTTACTTTATTATAGATAAAAGGTACATTTTGTAAGGTTTACATTATGTATATGCATGTATCAAGAATGAGTGAATCAGATCTGTTCTGGGAGGCCATAGAAAAACTATTAGCTATCAGAACCGACAGTCTTGATGTTCAAAACATAATGTTATAAATATATTCCTCCTAAAAAGAGTCTGGTTTTCTTACTTTTCAGGTTTTCAAAATGAGGTTTGACAAAACAAGAGAACAAAATAAATTCTGTGGAAAACTATTTTCTCTAGATCAATAGTTTTGGATAATGGAAACTTCAGTTCAGTTTCTTACTCCAAAGTTAGTGTATGTATGCCACTCTGTTGGATTCAGAACAGAATACAAGAATTCTGACATCTATTTTTGTCTCCTAAGACTACATTCATAAAGGTATTTAGCAGTTGCTGCATGTTTTCCAGCACTTACGTTTCAGGTCTACAGCCCAGAGAGTGTAACAAACATCCTGCACCCTGTTTTAATGCTATGGGCAAATCAGTTACTCCAAAATGAGAGTCATACCTACATATGGATTAATTGAAGGATGCAACATGGAAGAAATGGATTGATTTTAAATGCCGCATCTTCCAGGCAAAAAAATGCCTGCTCTATTTGGAAAGTGGCCTTGATCTGTGCTTAAGATATGCTCTTTTCATCATTTTCTTTAACATTTCTATGAAAGGATAAAAAAGTTCTCCTTCCTGTTGAAAGATTGCTTTCTTCACCCTTTCCACTTTCCACTTTGTACAAGGAGGAGGAGGAGATTCTAGTTCAGTGTCTCATCTGCTTAAGGCACTCCTACCCATATAGTGCATTCTTTTGACTTATCTCATTCAACAAAGAGCAAGTAAGAAAGATAAAAATGCTTTTAATGTCTCTTGAAGTCACTACATCAAAAAAAGGAAAAAGAAAAATATTCCTTGTTGGCCTGCTAGTAAGAACATTGTCTACTGATCACAACCTTCACTAGGAAACAGGAACAACGGTTTCCCATCTCTGCCTTTCAAATGTGAGACCTAATCACTTGACTAGAGTGTTAATGTTTTTTGGTTTTGATTTTTTTTTGTGAAAATCAATTATTTGAACAGATGGAGATGGGAATATAAGGATGCCCCCAGAGTACATTGTCAGTTCTAGTCTCCACAGTTTGAAAAAGACACAGACAGACTGGAAAGGGTCCAAGGGAAGATCATGAAGATTATCAAAGCACACACAACCTTCCCTATGAGGGAAGAATGAAGAAGTTATGTCATTTTACCCTGGAGAAGAGAAAGCTCAGGGTGAACCTCATCACAGTTTTCCAGCACTTACAGTTCAGCTATGAAGACAGAAGCTCTCTCCTCACAAGGAGCTGCATTGAGAGGACAAGGGGCAACAGGTACAAATAGCACTCAGAAAACATGATATAAGAAAGAATTTTTTTACAGTGAGAACAATCAATCACTGCAACAACTTTCCCAAGGTATGTGATAGACTCCTTATCACTGGAGATTTTTAAGACATGACTGGACAGAGTGCTAGACAATCTCATCAGGGCTCCCTTTCCCACAAAAAGGTTGAACCAGATGATCTTTTGAGGCTCCTTCCAACCTGAGCTCTTCTATGTGATACCTTTAAACTTCATAATAAGTTGATGACGGCTGGCTTCACAATAAGTTGATGCTTGATGAGGGCAGACTTCTGGGACGAAGGTTTTTGAAATACCCTAAAGAAAAGGAAGTTAGCTCAGATGTCTCTTATCTTGACTGAATACCTGAACCACAAGGTGACTGTATAAAACACTGCTTTCTTCTTTCTTCATCGCTGTCTTTCAGAACAGCATTTTTTACTCAGAAAGTGGTTGTTGGTGTTAAGATTTATGTTGGACACATGGTCAAATACATTGCTCTATGGTGTACTGAAGACAGAGAGCGAGGTAACTCTAGAGGATACTCAGTTTTCCTTCAGATAAAGATATGACTTTTTCTCCATTTTATGTTGGAAAAATATGCATTTCAACTACTGACAAACTCTACATGTAGACTTGGAATAGTTAGATACTACAGTGCCTAAATAATCTACATATTAGATTAATCCCTTTTCTAGGTCAGGAACTTAATTTCTTTGTGGTTGAACATCCCTCATAACACGGGATGTTTTTCTTCTCTATGCCACAAATTCTTCTTTTAAAGAAAAATATATTATAAATAAGCCTTTGAAAAACAAGGACCACCAACAGACATATGAGTTATGCCTTGATACACAGCAGTCTTTTCTCCAAAGGGTTCACAACTCTACAGGAGGAACATGATTGTGTAAAGAGTTTTCACAGGGAAAGGAATCTCCCTTCAAGAATATTGCCGTTATAGGAATGCTAAGTTTATGAAATTTCTGTTCCAAAAACTTTGTTAAAGAAAAGAAGAATTTCTGAGTGAAAAATCTCCATTTATATTCTCAATCACAGTTTGAGAAATCATTTGGTATTTGAGAAGCATTTCAAAGCTGGTAGAAAATTTAAAATCACATTCATATGTGTCAAAAATTTTATAAAGATGTTTATATATTTTACACTTTGTCCTGGAATTCCCACTTGTGATAGTAGAAGTTACAAATAAAGCAAGTTTTATAAAGACCATATACTACAGAAATTTTCTTTTTTAAACCCATGTTCTTTTACATTTTAAAATAAAATCCATAGATCATCAGACTGCAAAAGAAATGAAACAGTACAAACACAGGGAACAGACTAATAAGTCAAATAAGGATGCTACAGAAATATTAGTCTGTCTTCACTCTTATGCTGTGAGTGTAATCCTGTTAGTGAATTATGACAGTATGTCTATCTTCCCTACTTTTTTTTTCTCATTTTCTATGATTGACATTATATTGAAATTATTTTAAGGGCAAACACCATTGTACAGTTACAGGTACTTTCAACAGGTGAAGTGTATTGTATAAAGTCTCTACTGTTGCTAAGTAAATGTAATCTTTCCTAAAACCCACCAGGCAAATATTGATCAAGAATCTCAAGCTTTTCAACAAGCTCCTAAGTCACAGTGAATTAGTTATTGCAGTTTCAGAACATTTATAGCTCCAGTTACTTCACTCTATAATGTCAGGATAACTAAGGATTATGAATGATTTTTATAATTTTCATAAGATGGCTACCCAAAAGGCTGCATGAACAAGTTACTGTAAGGGGAGGTGGTTTGCATTTCCTTCATGGAAAAGCATGAACAAAGGTAATTCAAGAGCACTGAGGGACCTGGCTGAGGTAATTTTGTGGTCTCACTCAATCTTTGAACAATCATAGTGTCAATAATCTTTGAACAATCATAGTGACTGGGATAGATGCCTCAGGACTGGAAAAGAGAAAATGTCACTCATGTCTTACAAAAGGGTGAGAAGGAAGATGCAGAGAATTACAGGTTGGTCAGACTCACCTCAGTCCATTAGAAGATAAATGAAGCACCTATGCTGGAAATAATTTACAGGCACATGAAAGACAGGAAGGTGAATGGGAGTAGTCAACATGGATTCACCATGGGGAAGTCATGCTTCCAAGACGAGGTGGTCAGAGCCTTGCTTGCCCAACTAGACACCCACAAGTCTATGAGGCCAGACAGGATTCACCCAAACGTATTGAAGGAGCTGGCGGATGTACTGGCCAAACCCCTTTCCATCATCTTCCAACAGTCCTGGAAGACTGGGGAAGTTCCACTGGACTGGAGGCTGGCTGATGTAGTGCCTATATACAAGAAGGGTCGCAGGGAGGATCCGGGGAACTACAGGCCTGTCAGTGTGACCTCAGTGCCAGGGAAAGTCATGGAGCAGGTGATCTTGAGTGCTATCATGAAGCAC
>WAAB01023472.1:0-55518 GCA_013389865.1 Piaya cayana | reverse complement strand
GCCAGGGGAGATTTAGGCTAGAGATTAGGAGGAAGTTTTTTACGGAAAGGGTCATTTGGCACTGGAATATGCTGCCCAGGGAGGTGGTTGATTCGCCTTCCCTGGAGGTGTTTAAGGCACGAGTAGACGAGGTCCTGAGGGACATGGTTTAGTGTTTGATAGGAATGGTTGGACTCGATGATCCGATGGGTCTCTTCCAGCCTGGTGATTCTATGATTCTATGATCCTATGATTCTATGCTTGACCAGCCCAATAATCTTCTATGTTTATAATATTCTTTGAATATCATAGGCTCACAAAGCATACCGCATTTTTTGAAACTCCTTTCTTCACTTTACCGATCTTTCTGACAACCTATGATAGCAGAAGCAAATATCAGGAACAAAGTGGAAGGGTTATAGGATGTACTATCAGTCCAGCCCTGAGTCATTACCTTTCCACCTGATCTGTCACGAACTGTCCTGTGCTTTGAAGAAATTGCAAAAAATTGAGTTCTTGCTCTGCAGGTGCTGAGTGACAGGAGGTCAGCTTTGTGAGGTTCCTAAAAGTTATAACTCTTTACCTAAAAGTGGGTACAGTTTCATACATCAAAGGTTTATGTAGTTAAGAATTACGTCCCTAAAAGGGACACAGAAATAACATTTTAGAAAAGGTGTACAAACAGGTTAAACATGCTATATCAGGCAACTCTGAAGTATTTGTGTTATTTACTAATCTTTTTAGATACTCTTGGTAGATTTTTATAGCACAAATTTGGTTGTTTTCAGAACACTTCTATTCACTTTAACATTCATATTGTTCTGTAGTGAGAGATGTCAAATTCTAACTGAAACTGTGAAAAGCTTTTCTTCTGTGAAAGTCTTCCTTTTTGTTTTAAACTTGCCACTTGCCATCTTATGCTGTCTAGTTCCTGGAACACTGAACAATCTTTCCTTGTGTCCTCTTTCTATAACTGCTGTGACTTTTATAGACTTCTACTATAACATTACCCATTTGTTATTTTCTTTTCAGGAAGATGCTGTCTGTTTTACCCTTATGTGTCATGCTGTCCCAGCCTAAAGACAGACTCAAAGCCAGAATGCCTCAGGTGAAAAAGACCTCTGCTTGTCTAACCTTTTTTCTCAGGTACCAACTAAGCTTTGGACACAACTCTAGTATGCCCTCATACATAGGTAGGTACACCACAACAACTGGTAGATTATGATATATGTCAAGTTCTAAGACAATTTCTGATGTATCCCTTCCTCTTCGGAAAAGAAGTAGCTAATGGTATGTCAAAGATCAGATCTGTATGGAGAGGCTTTGACCTAAGAGCCACTGAAAAACCAGAGTTCACTGGGGATGTGAGGTATTTCCACAACTATGCATAATGCTTGCAGTGATTGCCATAAAAGTTGTGAAACAACTGTGAGAGCAAAAGCTCAGACCGATAAAGAAGGGATGCATAATAATGCTATCAAGCAATGCTCCTGGGATAACAACCAGGATGGAGGTAATAACTCCTGACAGAAACAGGGTGATGAATTCAGTCCAAAGGGACTTCATAATGCAAAAGATGTTTGAGCAGGAAAAAAAAAAACCACCCAGTTCCTGGAGAAATGAGCAAGGTGAAACTTTATTTCATATCAGATGCAATCTTGGAATGCGGACAGAGCCAGCCAATAAGAAAACCCTACTTTCTGTAGTGAAGGAAGCGTATGTGTGGAACTGTGCATACATTAAATCCTCCAAATCTGTCAAGATGTCAAGACTTTACACTGATTATCATGAGCTTCAGAAACTGTGAAAGAAGTTGATTTGGTTAAACATTGGGGTTTTATAGATATATTTAGACCATATAATAGATAGTATACAGAAATGAAGACCTCACTATGAAATGAAATGAAATGTGCAAAATGTGTTGTGGCAAAAAGTACCAGTTATAAATTGCTTACAGGTTGAGTAGAAATGATGGACAGAGAGTAAAATAAGAAAGAGAAAAATCAAGCAATAAGACAAACTTTACATAACTGTTAGGTTCAATAGACAGTCTACTTAGAAATGGTGCCAGAACATACACTGCCTTATTGTAAGGCTAAATTGTCTCAGATCGTATTACACTGCATGACTTTGACTTTCTAAATAAACTAAATGCTGCCATATCAACACCTGGTTTTGGCTAATTTTGCACAGATTTTCATAGATAGGCTCATAGGAGTAGAATTTCATTGTGTGAAAATATGGAAGTTTGAATGTAAATTGCCATGGGTGTTTGCTGAAAGCTTTTATAATTTCAGCAACTCAGAGTAGCTCAGCTGCATAACATTTGCCTTGGCCAAATAATTGTAAGTAACAGAGCTGTACTTTGACAAATGTATAGGTCAAACTACTGAACTAAAATATTTATATATATGATAAAGCCCAACAAATGACAAACAACCCCTCCCAAAGAATTCCTTTTCCCAGTTATTTGGATAATATAGCAGCCTAATTACAGATACTTCACAATTGGGGAAAGCATCTGAATTCACTGAATAAAAGTCATTTTTTTGTGTAAAGTTCACCTGTGGCAAGGTTCTTATTCTAAGTATATTCCAGTGAGCATCTGGCAGGTTGAAAATGTCTATGTTTAAAAATACTTGCTCTGTGTGATGTAACTCTTGGCAAATGAAAGCAAAATCACTGGTTTCATACTTGTCAGCAAGCTGAAATTCTGCTCAAACTGAAGATTTTCACCTGAGGCTCAAAACTTGATGGCCCTCAGAATATATATCTGCATATGTCTGGGACACTCAGGTGGAATTTTTTTTATGCTAGAACTTAAACAAAAGTGAGAGAGAGTATTTCATGTATGAAATCAGAGATATACTGTTCAATACTATAGCATAAGATTTTCAGTAATAATAGTATGCTGATTGCAACAATATTTTCATATTGTACTTGTAAAAATGACAGTGATTATGAAAGCATATGAATCTACGGTGTCAATAAAAGTATCTTAAATAAGTAGGCTACAATAGCTACGCATGAGAAGCAAATCATTACACCAGTGGTTGCACAGACCCTTCTGTTACATGCATTTTGTGGGGAAAAAAGATGAATTTGTGCTAAATTAATGCCTGATTTACTGAATTGCACTTCTGTTTTGAAGCCATTCAAATGGCCAGTCACTTTTTTCACCTTTGCCTCCTGATGGTTTTTCCTCATTTGGAGTGCATTGGTAGAAATCTAGATTCAAGCTTCCAGTTAACTTCCCACCAACAGTGCTCATTAAAATCACTCAGAAAACAAAAGCTTAAACAGTAGGCATGCTAAGGTTATTTGATTCCAAATTGTACCAGTGCTTTCAAATAAGATTCCAATGAAGATCTAGCTACAAGTACATCAAAACCCCACCATTCAATGAATCCACAAATATGAAGGAAAATACAGGTTAACTGTCTTTTTGGTTTAGATTTTATTTTATTTTTAGTAATTTTTTTCTGTTATGGTATGTAAAGTCAGAATATGTTTATCTCTTTGCCTTAAACATTTTGTCTGAGGACTACCCACTTGTGGCACCAGCTTGTCTGTAGTGCCGAGGTTCAGTGGGGGGCAGTGCAGGTGCAGGCACAACTATCCCTCGCTGGGGTGAAGTTGGGTCCCAGAGCTGGCTTTGGCGGGGGGAGGGGATGCAGCCATTGCTGCTGTCCCCGCTACCCCCCAGCCTGCTTCTGGGGCCACCAAAAAGACACAGGCTAATGGGGGTCAGACTGGCCTTATAAAGGACTCTCAAGGGAGGAGTCGGGCTCTCACCTCCATGCTCGCTCTCACACACTTTGATTGGACCAGCCTGGACCACATGGCCTGGAAAGAGCTGCTGCTGCAAACACGTGTTCCTGAGATCATCTGCTGCCTTCGATGTGGTGATTTCTTTCCTTCTCTCTCTTTCTCTCTCTCTTCCCCGTTACCTTATGGTGTGCGTGTTGGATCAGATCTGAGGGACCAGGGTTTCAGGGATTCATTTCTGTAACTTTGTGTGGTTGCACCCTCCCATGTCTTTGTTGTGTGCCCTGGTATCTTAGTGTGTTTATGCTTGCCAGAGCCAGAAATAAATACTGCTTTTGATACTCACCCTGGGAGTGATGTTATTGGCCTCCAGATCGCCACACAGACAAACAAATCCACTTTCACCCCTGTCAGGGCCAACACGAGCATGTGGCTCATGGGTCCAGGTTGTGACATGGTATAAGCAAAATAATGAATTATCAGCAAATAGAACAAATTATCTCCCATTAACATTTTTTTTTTAAATTTCTCAATAATTTGGTATTGCTTTAGACAGGATGATGGACTAACCTTGGTATTGTGGTATTGCTTTCCTTGTGACTCTTAAGATCTGAGAACAGGTAAAGGTATTCTGTTTTTATTTTTCTGAACTTACCAGGATGGATGGTGTATGGTGGATACACACAACTACTGCAACAACCATTTCCCCCGATAAAGTAATTTTACCTTATCTGTCCCTGTTCTAATGGCAGTTGCATAACAACTACTATCATTTACTAAGCTTTCTACGGCAAAAATATGAATACTGGAAATCCTGAGAGTGGTGCTGGTGGAGAAAGGTAAGAGGTGGGAGGGAATCCAAAAAGCGTAAAATCTGAACATAAGTTCCTATAATAGTGTGTAAACCATAGTTGGGGTGTCTCTGGAAAGTACCATTATGAAATATCCCAGTCCAATACTATCTATGATGAAATAAGAGTAAAAAAAAGCTGTGTGGAAATATATTTTTACTGCATTAGAACTGCATATTGTTTCTATTTTCTGTTTTACAGGTCAAATACTATATAAACATTTTTTTTAATCTGGAGGGGAATGTTTATTACATTAATTTTGAAAACTGGCTCTGCTACTACAGGTGCAGAACTATACTGAAAAAGTTGTGCTCTGAGTACCAGTTCTGGCAATACCCTAAAAACCAAATAGATTTTTATCATTACATCCAACTTATTTTTCAAAGCTGACAGAATTAGTTACATCAACAGATGCTCTCCTAGAATCTTATCTTTAGTAGTGGCCAATGAGGCATGCTAAAGAACAGGATAGAGGCAGGGAAGGATCCCTTTCACAGAACATTAATAAATCTGTATGCACTTCAAAGATTTCATTGACCATTAGTTGCAACCAGGTCATTGTGTTTAATATCTGTTCTTACCATCTATCCTACATGAATTTGTCTAATTTGTCTTTAAACCTTTTGCCTTAAAATGGCCCATAGCAATAAGTTGCACAATTTCATTAAGTATAATGTGAAAAATGTGTTCGTGTCTGTTCTTTGCAAATTGTTGCCAGTTCTACAGGGTGCTCCTTATTCCTTTATTGTAACAGTGAATAAGCCTTATTTATTCACTTCCATTATGCCATTTATGTGCTCATAGATCTTTATACAGTTGTTTATTTCATTTCTTAATAAATCATTTACAGCTCTGTGTGGGATAAGTTGTTACTTCTTGTAAAAGAGTGAAACAGGCTTTTCCTTTACTCTGTGTTGGGATGCAGATTTGTTGCCAGGAGAAGTTGTATTCTTTGAAACTCTAAGCCCCACATTATTTCAAAAGTGGGAGAAACTGCAGTCAGGACTTTTGCTATTGTTTCCATTTGTAATATACAATCCAGAAGCAGATCATAGAATCATAGAATCACAGATGCTTTTGAAAATTACACATAAAGAAACCAGGATAGCAAACCCTGCAAAAAACAGAATCATCTCAATTTCCAGTGTACGCTCTGTCCATAGAACTCCCCAGTTTCATGATATGGTTTAACTACTAGTCTAGACTATAGTTAATATAAAATATTAACACAAAGTAGCAATATCACATAGCAGCACAATAACAACATAGTCCAGATCTATAATGTGCTACACCTCAAATTCAAACATTTTCCAGGAGAAAAAAAATGGTTTCAGTTATTCATTGAACTGAACCATTAAAGTAAATATAGCAGAGGACTCCTAAAACTTAAGTAAAGATTGCAACTTTCAGTCTCCATACAATCCTGAAAGAAACTACTTTTACCTATTTTATTTTTACCTATCAGGTAGGAAATATAGTTGTCTGGTTTTAAGAAATACCTCCATCTGTTCTTTGTTTTTTTAAAAAATAGTTTATTGTCCTATTCCACTGACTTCCTCTGTGATGTTGAGTACTCCACATCACAGAATGTGTTTCCAAATGGCTAAGACGTCAAAGGAATCTAGTTTGGAAACACTTTACTATCTACATAAGAAACAAAATTTATGCCTAAAAGTATATAGTGTGTTTCTTTCTGAAATGTAGAAGGCATAAGGCTTCTCTTATTTTGGCCCTTTTAGGATAGCGTTAACTAGTTTTCAGGTAGCATGGTACTTCCTAAAACACTGTTGCTAGGCCAAGAAAAGTTAAAACCTGTGACTAGAACCCAGGTCCTCAATTTAGGCTTCTAGTTTATCTGGAATTAGTTATCCAAACAGGACTGGTCTTATGCTCTTTGCTGGATTTTCTTTGCATTGCACATACAGACCTCACTGCAAAAAAAAGTAGAAACTTGGTGAGAGGGATAATAAATTTAAGCCTTCTGCTATCCACCTGCTAGAGGTCTGCTCCAAGCAGCAGGATGGATCAGTGGTCCCTCTGGCCCACAGTCCACCTGGGTCACGTGGATGAGGAGTGTGGAACATGCATTTCCTCACTCTCTTTTCACTGCCATTTGGAACCATATCTCTTGGTGATGTGGCATCACACCAATTTGCAATCTATTCTGCTTTACTACCATGACAAAAACCTTGTCTACCATGTCAGAGAAAAGTGATGTTTTCCAGTCACCATGACTAACTCATTCAGGCTCTTAAGGCATAGTTTTCTATAAATGTAGACGTCAACTTGAGTGAAGAAGGAGCTGGGAGAGGATCTCCAAGTGCCAGAGCAGTTCATGAAGAACTGTAGCCCCTAGGAAGGACTCACATCAGAGAAGTTTGTGGAGAACTGTCTTCCATGAGAGGGACCTCACGCTGGAGCAGGGGAAGAGTATGAGTAGTTCTTCTCCTGAGGAGGAAGAAGCAGCAGAAACAACATGTGGTGAACTGGCCAGAAGCACCCTTTCCCATCCCCTGTGCTGCTGCTGCAGTGGAGGAGGTGGAGGAGGTGGAGAAAATGAGGAGTGAAATTAAGTCCTGGAAGAAGGGAAGAGTGAGAGGAGGTTGTTTTAAAGTTTAGTTTTTATTTCTCTTTATCCTACTCTGGGGCATGGTTTAACGTTTGATAGGAATGGTTGGACTTGATGATCCAGTGGGTCTCTTCCAACCTGGTTATTCTATGATGCTATGATTCCTCACGTCAAGTCTGTTTTTCTTGTAATGTTAATTGGTGAACAGTGTCCCCCAGTTCTTATCTCAATCCATGAGCACTTGTTATGTTTTTTCTCTCCTGTTCAGTTGAGGTGGGCAGTGCTAAAGCAGCTTTGATGGGCACCTGGTATTCAGAAAGGGTCAACCCACCACAGGTGTGTCCACCTTTCTGCTGAAGGGCAAGTTAGGTAGGCTAAATCCCATAGGAAAGTTCATTTATACAAAGTCACATTCTTTCAGCAAAGAGTTGTGGTAAAAGAATACAATGTTGGTTAAATAGCACAAAAAATTTAACAAGGCAATGGCATTTCTGTTTACTATTGCAAGGCTCTATCAAGATAATTAATGGTTATAACAATGAAGCAATTAAAGATATAAATAATTTGTATTAAATATAGTATCCTGACAAAATTTTAACAATTGTTTAAATGATTGCTACTCTTTGATCATTATTGGTATTAGATATACTAAAAGAGTAAATGCAAGTAAAATGTTAAGAGATTAATTGTCATTGAAGTAATGTTAGTAAATATTTAAGAATAAAAAATAAAGGTAGTATTAATAAATGTATCTCTTCACACATTACATTCTTTAATATATATAACAAGTAATTATGGGTTTTGTGTTTCAAATTCTTCCAGTTCTAAGGCTAGTTAAACAAGGAGCTTGTTACAGAAAAATCAGATTTATTCCTATCTGTTCTTCCATATTTAATAAGCACTGATAAAGGCACAGTAAAGAAGAGCTTTATCAAAAGCTTGCAATGCGGAAGACACAGTCTCCTAACCCATGCTCATAAAAGCATGATATAACCTAAAATTAACTGCAGTTAATCAAGTGTGTAATATGAGACCAATACTCTATACTCAGGCAGCAATATATATTTACAGTGTTTGCTTCTTGATAATGCTGTAGAATAAATAAAAAAAGGCCAGACACTCAATGCTATATCTGAATTTTAACTGAGCTCAGATTTATTTCTGCTTCAGTCTTGAAGGCCTGAAACTCATTTTAATCTAAGTGTTATTTGTTGTTATCGCTAAACAAATTAGATTTAATTTTCTTGTTACAAATACAAACTTAACTTTCTCGTGAGGTTGTCTGTAAATTAAAGAACTAAGATATATTTAAAGCTCTTGGGACAAACTGGAGGAATTTTAAACAGGCAAACACAAATTTCCTTGTGAATCTTGCAGGTTGCTTCTTTATGCTTTCAACATATTTTAAAAAGTATTTGAATTTGTCACTGTTCATTCTGTAAATAATAGAGCAATATTCTTTATAGTTTTTAAGAGAGAAAAAATATAATTCATATGCAATCAGTTAAGAGAAATTTCACTAACTTATTCAAGATGTCATGTATAACATTCTTAAAATGAGTTGCTGACACAAACTTTTTCTATTAAAATAAACCTCTGGGAACTTAGGGTGTGAAATTTTTGTATTATGACCATCAATGCCTTGTCTAGAAAGCGTACACAATTTAAATTTGAGTTAATTTAATTTCCAAAATGTCTCCAGGAAGAGTTTATTCCAATTATCTAAAAGACAAAAATGGCAGATAAAGTACTGAGGGAGATGTTTCACTAAGAAGAGGTTGGCTTTGAATTGTCTCTGCACTTCATTATCCTCCAATCAAGCAATCAAGTTTCTTCACCTCTGGAATTCACATTCTGCTGATTATCATTTATGTACTTTAATTGGTTACACTGTAATTTCTGGCTAGACCCATATGAACAAAAGGACTGTTATTGATGGCTCATTCACAGTTTTAGTCCTCTTTTTGTAGCTGGCTAACAGATTCCCTCCAGATTTCTCTATCATCACCTACACAGCTCTCCTATTGGCTATAACATACTGCAGCAGCTTGTAAGTAATTGATCAGACAAGTGAACTGTAAAATATTCATTTTCTACTTCAACAGCTAGATAAATCTCTCGGGAAGTGGATGAAAATATTGCTTATGCACATCAGGGTTGGTTTAGTAATAGCAAGGTTGCTGATAAGCACATGTCTGCTATAGAGTTAATGCTTAATTCTGTTCCATGCCAGAGATGGCAAAGCATGCAGTCCTCCTTTGCCTGCAGCTAGAAGTCTCATTATGTACTGAACCCGAGGCATCAACACCAATGCACCAGTTATAGTGCTTCAGGGATGGTGCTTCCTGTTTTAATTAACCAGGTTCATCTCCACGTAACATGCCAAAGACCAAATTAACATTTAGTTATCGTGACCTGCTGAAGACCAAAATGTTAATAAACAGGAGCATGGGAGTGAAAGGGACTGACAGGAGAGAGAAAGGAAACCTAAAACCTGTTTTGTTTTTTTTAACTCCATCAACAGTAATCTTCACAATCTCACTTTCTGGGGTCTTTTGCACCAAGTTTTCACATACCTGTCAAGCTGATTTAATTGAAAGCATTTAAAACCAAACTGCATACAGACTTGTAGAGCTACAGTAGAAGACTGAATTCTTTTCATCTTTATTTTGCTGGGTGGCATAGTAAGAGAATCTGAAGGGAATTAGCAATAGCTTTGTTTCTGACTCATGTTAAAAGTCTATTATGCAACTTTACTCAAGCCCAAACTATACTACTCAGAAAACATGTGCAGTCCTTTCACCTGTTTTCTTCTCACTTAAGAAGGAAAAAGTTAAGTTTTAAGTATTATAATATTAACAGCATTTTTTTCCCCGGTGATTTTGTTTTGAAGCAGCAGAGAAAATGTTCGTTTCCCATGTCCTTGGAGTATGGTGTCAATCAGATTAAGAGGCATTTGAAATAAAAAATAGCCGATACAATGTATGCCACAGTAGTTGTGACCACCTGAGGAAGACAAATTTAACATTACAATTTTGCAGTAGAAAAGCAAATGTATTACAGGTGCTGCAGAATCTACTGTGGAAACTCTAAGAAGTAAATCAAGCCTTTCTTGGATTAGAATAGTAACTTGCTCTAAGAACAGAAGGTAAATTGAGGTTTCTTTCCATATCAAATACGTCCTGATGATTTAAATTTAGTGTCAGAGAAAACAATGGTAATAAACTCGTCAGCGAGAAAACTTGGAGAGCTTGTTAACACCAGACCACATTAGCCAGAGCTACATTTCCCCCCCCCCCCCCATTATATTTGTAAATAGACTTGTCCATACATAATCATGGTTTTGAGGTGAAACCCCCAGGCTGGTATCATCTCCATTACAAATGCATTCCATGGCATTCAAGGAATTTCTCAGGTATCATCTAGTCACTTGACAGTCAGAATTTTCTGAAATGTATTTCCATCATCCCCACAGATAAGGCATTCTGTGTGTCTTCTGCAGACAGTGAGACTCAGATTTTTTTGTTTTTAATATTTTTGATGTAACTAAAGGAAATTACTTATTTAATAATCTTTGTGAAAACCATATTCTGGGTTCCTAGTATCCTTGGTACAGTGCTGTATCTCATATTTTTCTGAAAGACTGGTTAAGATGAAAGTAGTTCTTAATAATGAGAAAACTATTCAAAACAAAGAAACATTAGAAAGCAATACAAAGCAAACACAACAGAAAGAAATACTGGAAATAGTACATAGTTTCCCTTTGTGGTTCTTAGTACAACAAATCCTGCTATTTTAGCACTTCCTAAATTCTCATTCAGTTAAAAGGATAATTA
The DNA here is from genome assembly GCA_013389865.1 of Piaya cayana. NCBI lineage: Eukaryota > Metazoa > Chordata > Aves > Cuculiformes > Coccyzidae > Piaya > Piaya cayana. Next base: position 44,515 of record WAAB01023472.1, on the reverse strand, counting down.
AAAACAAAAATCAAGTTCTGTTAGTAATGAGGTGATAATGTAGTGCACCATGAAAATCATGTGTCTGTTTAATAACTGTCTAACCTTTGCTCTTTCAATGTTGCTTGTGATTATGGTAATGTATTTAAAGGGAAATAGATGGATCAGTAACTGTCTTTTCTAACCAGGACTGAAATTATATTATTTCCTCTGGCGGATTTTGTTATAAGTTTCTGTACTTGCTTTCCCCTCCAAGCTTCTATTCATACTTTACTGAGCTCTACAAATTTTGTTTTGTTAAGTTCCTATGTAACTCTTTATTATGAGGCAATGGTCTCTGAGATTAAGAATATCTCTGTTTTCAGAGTCTATCTTTACATAATTTTATAATTTCCTTTTAAATCCAAGTAGCTATTGAAATCAGCAGCAGCCTAGTTAAGCATGTACTGTATTTTTTAGGTTTCACCCAGTACTGAAGTTCCCTGAAGTTTTGTGAAGGACCAACTCTCCTTTATGGGTCAGAGCTGCCTGGAAACATTCAAGCACTACTGAGCCTTAATCACCTTGGGTACTTTTTAGTCATCTTTATGCCAAGCTCAATTCTCTTTTTCTCTCTATATGACACAGAAAATATATTCAAGTCTTCAAGATGATTTTTTTAAATAAGTATGGTGCTACTGAGAAGCGTGAAGAGGACACTGAGCTCTGCTCCTGTGATGAAACTACTAGAAGGGAGATTTGTAAATGTTTGTTTCTGTCCCTCAAGCTTAAGGCATTTTGCAGAGCATTATTGGTGGGTTGGAAAAGAGTTGAATATGAAGAAAAACTTAATGGTTACAGAGGCTCTAACACAAACACAAATACTGTCAGAAAAAAAAACCCAAACCAAAACCGAACCAAGAAGGAGAAGAGGGAGAAAGCCTGAAAGAAAGTGAAGACATAAGTAAGAAAATGATGTTCTCTTTCCATTTTCTTTCCATTGATTCATTGTTCCATTGATTGGAGACCATGGAGGATCATGTGACAGCAGATATCCGCCCTGCAACCAGTGGAGGACACCAAGCCACAGCACATGGGTATACCATAAAGGAAGCATGGAGAGCATTTCTGGCAGGAACCGAAGCATGTGGAGAGAAGCCCACACAGGAGTAGGTTCTCCGGCAGGACATCTGACCCTGTGGGGAACCCACGCTGGAGCAGTCTGCTCCTGAAGAACTGTGCTCCTAGAAAAGACCCACTTTGGAACTTCTTTTGAAGAACTGCAGCCTGTGGGAAGGACTCTACATGGGAGCATGAGGAGGGAGGAGTAGTGGAGACAACAAGTAATGAACTGATGGCAACCTCTGTTTTTTATCCCCTTGCACTATCTGGGAGGGAGGAGACAGAGAGTTTGGGAGTGAAGTTGAGCTTGAGAAGAAGGGAGGGGTGAGATCCTGTCCTGCTGAGAAGGAAGAATGATAAGTGGCTTCTTGGCAACTTGGTGGCTAGTCAAAGTCAACCTACTACAAACAGGCATACAGGGATGATGTTTATTCTGCATTTTGAGGTATAAGAAATTACAGACTTTTTTTTTAAAGAAGGAAGATTAAATAGTGATAACTCTACATAAAAGCAATTATCAACAAAGAGAGAGACTTGTTTCCTTATAATCTGTCTGTTTTGAGGAATACAGATGCAGATCTTGTCACTTCCCAGGAAATGCCCCATTTCACAAGCCAAGTTCTGAACTAGCTGGAGTAGGAAGACCAGCTGCTATAGAAGGCTGCATTGCAGTGCTTAGGGCTGAAAAATGGGAAGGTTGGGAATTCTGGTCCTACTTTCGATGAATGTGCTTTGTAACATACATTTAGCAGTGGCTGGGGAGAAAAAGGTAACCTCATGAATGGACTTTTGTGTGCAATATGGGTATCGTCCCAGAAGGAGAAAAGCTGTATCTCATAGAATCATAGAATCACCAGGTTGGAAGAGACCCACTGGATCATGGTAATTTTATTTAGTTAAGTATTTTAATAAAATGCTTTTTCAGTCCATTATTACTTTTAGATGTTACTCCCCATCTCTTAACTCTTTCTTTTTGAAAACATTTATGGGCTTTGCTCTGGAGGTTGGTAAAATCATCTACCAATAAATCAGAACTAATTTACAAATTAGAGGGATTTTATAAATCCCTCTGGAAAACTTATGGCTTCTGGGATAGGCAAGATATTACCATTAGTCCAATACATCCTTGAATGCCAGTATTTTCTAATAACCACCAAAAATAAGACTTGAATACATTACCATGCTATTTTGCTCTTCAAACAGATGTTCTGAAGATACTGTAATACTCTGCAATCAATATGGCAGGAGTTCCTGTTGTTATAATGAATATTTAGACTACATGGCACGTTATGTTTAATTGCACAAAATAAATGAAATCAAATTCAGTCCTCAGGCATCCAAATAGCAATCTAAAACTGGCAGTCATGGAAAACATTACATTGTCTCTGAACCTCATACACCACCACTAGTGCCAGGGAAGTTAGTGAACTTATTCAGTGTTTTTGTAGTTACATAAATATATAACAATGCATAAAATCAAGCATTTGCAAAACTTTTTGAATTATAATAATTTAACCTTTTCAAATTATAATAATTTTATCTGCAGTCTGAGAATTTCTTAGTAACATTATGGAAAGTAAATATGTTTTTCTACATTCCCAGTAACTCTTTCAAAGGAAAATTACTATTAGCTGTTAATTTGCAATTAGTAGCTAATAAATTATGAGTTTTCTTCTCTGACAACATTCATTTTTCTCAGTGAAATACATACCCTTTGGGATTCAAGTATTTTTCTGGTAATGAGCAGCTTTTTCCCTGCAACATTTCAACCTTAGAACCAGCTTATTTAACTCTACAGATTCTTCTCCTATTAAAGCTTCCTGTCGAGTAGACCAGATTCCTTCAAGAAGGAAATGTTAGAAGTCAGTGAATTATGGAACATCATAAAGCACACAAAGCCTAAAAATTGTTCCTAAAGGCTAATAAATTAAAATACTTTCTTGTATAATAATTGGTTGTGATTTTAGTTGAATAGTCTGTAAAGCAATACCACAATATCGTCATCCTGATCATTGTGAAAGGTCGTGAGCAGCAATGGAGGAAGGGAACTGCCAAAAAGGATTTAGAGTAGGGGAAAAAAGGAAAATAAAATGTACCTTGTAGTAATTCAGTATAGTACATCCACAGGAAGAAAATCCAAACACATATAGGAGAGATTTGTAGCAGGCAGATGTAGTGGGAAAGATTTAGAGGCTGGATGGATCACAGATTAGATATGATATTGTAATGTAGTATGAAAAAACCCACTAATCCATATTTTTCTGCAAAGGAATTGGGCTGTGGAGCAGCAAAATAATCTGCTTCTTGGCTTGACCCATCACACATCAGTCTTGCTGCTGACTTCTGTAAGAAGAGGATCAACTTCTCTAAGGGCCTAATCCACATAAAATTCTCTGAATTCAATAAGAGCCCAGACAATGACTCCTGATATCTATGAATGACTTTTTACATTCTTATGGGCCACCTGTTATCAGAAAGATATGATATGCTGCATATGAGTTGAAGAAAAACTCCCATATTGAACTACAGTGGCACTAAGCATGGATTTATATAGTTTGATTACAAAAATACAACTGTTTAATAAAAAAAGTCAGTCAAGTAAAAAAAAAATCTGATTAAAAGGAGGAAAAGTAGGATGACATTCTGACTGCAAAGTATGTTCAGTGCTCAAAAAAAATCTCCTTACAAGGGGAGCTGGAGGTCCATACACAGTGAAACTGACTTAACAAAACAGCAAACTCATTAGGGGAAATAAGTGTAAACAGGTAGGAAGGTGGTCTTGTCACAATTCCACCATCAGTATATACTATGTTCTGAAGTTCCTTTCTCAATGTGCCAGTAATGCTTTGAAGTGTTGTCCTGGTGACAAGCACAGATTCATGTGTGGCTATCAAGTGCAAATACATTCTTATGTGACTACTAAAACCGTTTTTTTAGCCTAGAGAAGAGAAGGCTAAGAGAAGGTTAAGAGGCTATTGCTCTCTACAGTTGCCTGTAGAGAGGAGGTTGTAGAGACAAGGGAGCTGGCCTCTTCTCCCAAGTGACAGGTGACAGGACAAGGGGGAATGGCCTCAAGCTCTGTCAGGGGAGGTTCAGGCTGGACATCAGGAAAAAATATTTCATGGAAAGTGTCATTTGGCACTGGAACAGGCTGCTCAGAGAGGTGGTTGAATTACCATCCCTGGAGGTGTTTAAAGGATAGGTGGATGAGGTGCTGTGGGACATGTTTTAGTGGTTGATAGGAATGGTTGGATTCGATGACCCTGTAGGTCTTTTCCAACCTAGTGATCCTGTGATTCTGTAATCTGCTGAAGCTGCAGATAGCAGCTTCTGAGCTGTTGCTTCCAAACAACAGAGTAAAATACCTGGAATAAAAGCTTTCAGAATTGTTTAATTTTCTCCTTTAGAGAGAATTGTGTGCTAAGTGGAGATGTATCCATTACAGTTTTCAGTAAGAAGAACTCTGCACAGCGATGAAGATAGACACATCTTCACTAAGACAGCCATTATTTGCCAAAACTTACCTCTAAAAACCACCTATGGATATCTGACCAATTGTTTCTTTTTGCTGCCTTATGTAAAAGAGTTAGTGTTACCTATGGTACTACTTTTAACCCATCCCTCCACAGTATGCTTAGTTTAGTATATTTTGGAAATGGCAACTCATCCAATTTTCTTTATCATTTACTCTGCTGAGAAATAAAAGTTATTCTTGAATAGAACTGATTTACGCAGAGTCAGATTTAGTAACTTCAGAGCATTAGTATTTGGACTAGGTTCAAAATTCTGACCTGAAGGAATAAACTGCCTTATCAACAGATGTTTTGTGGAGGATTAGGATAGGACAGCAGACTGCATCAGGAGATATGGGAACTATTTCTATCTGAGCAATTGATTTGCTCTGTGACTTTGGGAGTTGCACAGTAATGGTGAGAAATGCACATGCTTGACAACAAGTTTGCTCCTTTCTGCAGTTCAAATGATGAACACCTTTTAGCAAGAGAAGAAATTCCAGTCTTTATAACAGATTTCTTTTGCTCTTAAAACATATATCTACTTGAAACAGCTTAACCTATAGCTTAAAATCGCAATGTGTTTATTCAAACTAAAAATATTTTGGCTTTGATTTGGAGGTTCTAGCGTGGTTTAAAAAATTATTTGATTTCCTGATTATTGCTTTGTGACTGAGTTGTCCCCATGACCAATGCATAGTTGGGCAGACACCCTGCATTCTCAACTTGATGTGGCAGCTACCCTGGCTCAGTGGTTCTCAGATCAGATCGTCCTGTTGCATGCAGGAAGGCAAATCAAGTGAGGTTGACAACATCATTTGAGAAGTGCAAGTCCTCCTTGCTGCAGGATGATGGTTGATTTGGTCCTCTCTGCACTTCCATTAAGCAAAGTTTTACCAGAAAACCTTTTACAGCAGAATCAGTCCAACCTTTGAAATAGAAACAGAAGCCCTGTTTCCTTGGGACTGAGGAACAGCTTAGGTTTTTTAAGCCACCTGTGCAATTACTCTCATAAACTGGTAGTCTGATTATGAAGTCAAACTACAGATTTAGTCAAGCTATATGAATATTTCAGGAAAGTACCTTTTATATCACATATTTTTCAAACAAATGTAAAGCCTCCTGTCCAGAATCTTTTTCTTTCTTTTTACATTCCAGAAAATAAAAGTGTTAATGATTTCTCTCTTTATACACAAAATTAAATACTTAATAAACTGAACAAGTTTCAGCTAAATTTCTCTAATTGTTAGCTTTAGTTTATTTTTTATTTGCTGGCCTCCCTGTGGAAAAACACCACACAGCATTTTAAAATTGAAAAAAACCACCAGAAAATCTGCTTATCTGTACTGTTTTTCATGGTCTTACTAACAGTTTCTCATTTTGTAGAGACTTTGAAACTTATATTCCAGAAAAGTTACACCAGAACTATAGAGCTTATTTGTCAGGTGTGTGATTGCCAATATGCTTGCACTTTTCATACAGAGATTAACACCATCATCATCAAGGACCTTTTGAATGGTGATTTTTCTTAAGTATATCTCAAGTGCTCAGCATAAGAAATCAATATGCTTGCCTTCATTTTGCAGCTGGGGGAGCAGAGGACATGAATTAAAGTCTTTCAGAAAGCCAATATCAGAGCTAGAAGCCATGGTGAGAGTCATGGTCTATTTGAAGCTTACTCATTAACACACACATATAGACATAAACACTTTGCAGAGCATTTCCATACTGAAGTTTCTTACTCAGTGACATCCTGTACAAGGAAGTTAATAATAAAACCAACAAAACAAACAAGCCAGATTAGTAATAGCATCTTCAGGGAAAATAAGGGCTGTGTTATGCAATACAATATTTGCAAAAGCATTGTGAAATTCACGGAACAAAATATGAGAATATTGGCTGTAGCTTATATCTCTCAGGACAAATGGAAAGATATTCCAGACTGTCAGAAAAGCGTGCAGTATCTACAGGACTAGGCCCATCAAATATTGATTTTTATAAATGTCAAGAAGTTAACCTGAGCAGGGTCTGCATCAGAAAGATCTGCATCGGGATCTTACATTTTTTCATAAAAAGGTTTTATTCTAAGCTGAAAAGAAAGGCAACATGCTATAAAGAAAAATGCAAGGAGAAAGTTAAAACCATCCTTTCCAAAACAGCTATTTTGGAATTAAAAATCAAGACATAACACAAGAGAGCAGGAATACACTGTCTTACTATGACCTTTTCAAGTGTACATTGAATAGAGACAAGACCTCTGTACTACCATCTTCACATGTGTTTCAAACTCAGGAAATATTCCACTCAGTGACTGATCTAGCTACTAACAAGAATCTGATCATTCTTGGCTATTTTGATTCCAGTTATTATGGCAATAAAATGGGTTAACTAAAATAAGACAGCATTGTGTAAATTATTTTAAGGAAATAACATAAGAGATCCACAATATAAAATCATGACTGAGAAATACTGAATGATTACTTTAAAATCTAGAAAGTAAGGGAAAAATTCATGATACTAAAAAGCCTCTTTATATCTCCAGAGACAGTTTTAACAATATGAAATTAAGAAAAAAGGCTTAGTACCAAATAATTTATGTCTCTTTCCTTTACAAGCACACACATAATGAATTGGATTACATTTTATGTCCTGAAAGGACATTATCTAAATCAAAGAAAATACTTAACTATTCATAGTTCCCACTTAACAACAACAAAAAAAAAGAGGGCTGAGGACTGTGAGCACATGCATTTCTATGTCAGTAGAGAAGACTTGGTAATCTTATGTACACTAAGTAGAATGTTTATATTCAAAAATTGAAAGTGAGAATTAGAGATAAAACTTCAGATCATACTTTCAACTTCTTCTGAGTCCAGTCCCTTGGTTGAGAAACTATAGAATCACTTCACACCACTAGATGTAAATTGCAGACCCTGATTAAAAAGAAAAATCTCCTTTTTTTGTCCTCTATGCTTGAGGAATTCTGTAAGTGATTACAGAACAGCATATTTACTTCAGTATTTAGAAAATTTGTTGTTTAGGCAGAACAAACATGATTTTTGACCTTAAATAAAATATCTGCAATAAGCTCTTGACCAGACTTCTATTTCCTGTTTTACTGCGCATAATTTGTTTGTACGCCTACAGTGTAGATGTAGTAGCTCCCCTCTACTTGCCTTAGTAAGACTGAGCTGATTTATTACCAAAATTTAGACAAATCATTAGTGAAACAGAAAAAAGGAAAGCTTTTAAATTAATTCAGGTTAGAATTTTTGAAGAAAAAATTACTATATACTTACACTTAAGCTTTACAACTCTAATATCTACAATGCCTACAAGGAAGCTGGGGAGGGACTTTTCACAAAACCTTGTAGTGATTGGACAATGGGGAATGAGTATTAACTGGAGAGGGGCAGATTTAGACTAGACATAAGGAAGAATTTTTTCATGATGAGGGTGGAGAGACGCTGGAGTGGGTTGCCCAGGGAAGTTGTGGATAGCCCATCCCTGGACGTGTCCAAGGCCAGATTGGACGAGCTAATCTAGTGGGAGGTGTCCATGCCCATGGCAGGGGGTTGGAACTGGATGAACGTTAAGCAAGAATTTGTACGGGGAAAGCCCTTATCTGCAAAGAAAAGTTCCTTTTGATCACATGCTCTTAGATACAAAAACTATTTTGCTAATGCAATGGGAGGATGGCAGTGAAGGTTAGGTAGGTTAGGATAAGGACTTTAGATATGAATATTTTAACTTTTAATTTGTCTGCATTTGAATGCTATATGAAAAACATTAACATGCACAAAAATGTAGTATTAAAAGTGTACCACATTTAAATATCAACTAAATAAAATGGATTTCTTTCCTTATGAACATCATAAACTTCTATTCTTATACTTGATCTGCAGCACTTCAAGTCCTCTGCCGTTCATGATGAAACACATTAACTTTCATGATGCTCTGTAAAATAGAAACTAGCTTTTCTTCAGTTAAATGAAAGATACTACTGTTCAATATAAATATAGTTCTGCTGTACTTCCAATATCCTCTCTCAGTTTTTTGCTGTCCACTAGTTTTTATTTATATGCTACATTAAAACATCAGACACAGGAGGGACCGTGAAAGGTCATACAGATCTCTGAATGTGGCTGGGTCAAGATAATTGGATAATTGAGAGATATTTAAAATAATCCTGAGGTAGACTAGTGTGAAACAAACTGTTCTCATTGATCTCTAAGAATTACAATCACAGTTAAAACATGAAGTAAACAATAAACATCCCTTAAAAAAATTACTAACAACATTAAGCAGTCTTGATTAGCACATATTTCCTATATTTATAATTTTTTGGTTAGCGATTTTCATTGGCAAAACATTCTATAGCTTATGGCTTTGCTCACAGTGTAGACTGATCAAATACATATTTTGAGATACCGACTAGTTTAGGTTGACATTGTTTACTTTAGAATTAAGGGTAGTAGAGATAATGAATAACAGGAAAAAGACAAGTAAAGGTCAGCATAACATGAGCGTTGCGGAGACGGAGCTGAGATACTGCAATACACTCAGTATGAATGCTACAAGTATCTGCTTTATTGATGTTTCTCTGCATATTTATATCTTTTCTATGATATGTGCTTATCTATTGTTACCATGACGTTTTCATAATAATTACTTCAAAAGATACAATTAGGTATATGTTTACTCAGCTGGCGTCTAAAAGCTAGCCAATACACAGTTAATTAGGCCTTACAAGACATATTATTTATAAAGATCAGGAACAGTCTTTGGCCCGCTTCCTTCTCACCTGTCCTTGAGTCTTCAGTCCATGGTTCACCCTTGGGTCAAGGAACTCTTCAAATTCTTGTTATTTCAGGCTACTTCAGAGCAGTGAGTCCCACACATGAGGATACACATCTTTCAACAAAGCAGGATATTGCCAAATTGCCCACACGGTTTATGAAGTTGTAATGGTTTTTAATGATTTTTAGACCCTCCTTGATAACCAGGTTGTAACTGAGGAAGAACTCAACCTCCCAGTATTCCATGTGATTTTCTATGTAAACCAGGGTATAAATAAGAAGGGAGAGACGCCTCTTCCTCTCTTCCCTTTCCTGTGGCCCTGGGAGTGGGTTCTCTGCTATCAGCTCTGCCCATGTGGAGGAGTGAGGCCCAGTGAGGTCTTGTGGACCTTGAGAATAGGAGAGTGCCAGCAGTCGCTTAGTGCAGTCCTGCTATCTAAAGGAGAGTGGTAAGATTTTCTCTTGTTAGTTTTTTATTGCTTACTCATGGGTTTCTATTGTGTATATCTGTTTTGGATTTTTATTCTCTCTCCCTTTTCTCTTGTGGGCATGGGGAGGTGTCCGGGGTCCCTTCTCCTGTGTGCATAGTATTCTAATTGTATATAAGTGTAAATACATGAGTATATAATTGTACAGCTTTGGTCTGCTCATTTCAGCATTTCAGTCCCTTTTTCCCTTCTCCCTTTCCCTTGGGTTCATACAGGGGGTGGGGGGGGAAGGAAAGGGGCTTCAGGCTGTGAGGTTTGGGTGTTCGGCAGGGGGGTCGGATCCAAACCATTACAGAAGTTCAGCAAATTCCTCTGAAACATTGTTCCTGAACTGAACTGTCCTAATTATAATGTGAAAACTGTATCTCTGGGCCTTAAGCTACTGCCTCCAAGCAAAGACCCCTGCCCACTAAGTGAAGATCCTAAACATGCACAGTAATGAAGAAATGTTGTTCCTCTTAGCACCCATCTTTGCACAAATAAGAAATAAACAATATGTAGGTTCTGTGTGTAAGATTGGCTTATTGCACACCAGGTGATGAACCCCATTTGAGGTACAAGAATAGTATATAAAGAAGTGTTTACTTTTTAAAGATCAGATTCTTTCACTTAGAAACTGAGTGCCTCTTTTTTCTTGGATTATATCAGTGTCCAGTTTTGCTTGAAACTGCCCCCACCCAGTCAGTAGCTAAACGTGGGCAGCTGTAGTGTCAGTTCCCACTCCCACAGGGAAAGGGAAATAGAGGAAAGGTTTGAGCATTGGAAACTAAAACTAAAACAGCTTTAACAGAACAATAATAATAAAAAGGAAAATAAAAGTATGAATAAGAAAATAATAAAATATATACAAGGATACAAAATCAATTGAAAATCACTAACACTGGAAGTAACACTGGATTTAGGAACACATGGACAGGTTCAATGGCAGACAGACAGATGAGGTCTTCCCTGAGTGTTGGTCATCAAAGAAGAGACTCTTGGTGATCTCTAAGATTTTATACTATGACATGTATGACACGGAATACTTCGTTGGGCCAGCTACCTGTCCTGTTTACTCCTCCCAGCAGGTGTGGTCCCATCTGCCATCAGCTCTGGAATGGTCTTGATTTACACAGAAAAACTGTGACTGAAAGCCTCTCTAGATACCAATGGCCCTTGTGTCACCTGGGAAAGTCTACTGATTTAAATAAAGGTGTTATATTGTCCATTCCCATCATCATTCGAGTTGTTGTAACATATTGCAATGTAACATATTACTTTTTATGATTTTAGCAGCACATTAACAATGACCTTCTGTCAAGAAATCTGTAGGGTGTTTAGTATTCCATTGGTTAATTTAGATATGGTTAATTTCAGAAGCCACACTGTGCATTGCATTTTTCAGGTAGTTCCCTCCAGCATGATAAGCATTGATAAATTTTGCTGTCATGCTACTCATTCATCTAGTTCATGTTCTCTCCCTGAATTCTTCATGGTCCTCCTTATACCTGAATAACAGAACTGTTTTCTTGTACTTTTCAGATTTCAGTTTCATTGTTGTCCCTTTCAGTTCACTAATAAGTGAATAAATTAAGTAAAGGCATAATGAAAAGTTCAGTCAATCATTTTATACGTTTTTCCATAATGAATCTCATGTACTCTCCTGAACTTACTTTGATTTGGTTTTGCTTTTTACTTTTTCTGTTAAGTCCTTTTTTGATACTGCCTGTCCCATACCTATAGGAAATTAGTTCTCTTACCTGAGGAAACAGAACTTCTAAAAATCTAGAGAAATGATGTTGGTTTATTATAACTTTTTTTTTGTTTTATTAACCATTTTAGCATGTGACTAATATGTTAAGCATTTTTTTTCTGTTAAAATACATCAGTCTGGCAACTTGTATGTTGTGAATAATAGGAATGGTTGGACTCAATGATCCGATGGGTGTTTTCCAACCTGGTGATTCTATGATTCTATTTCTTACTTGTTATAATGATCCACTTCAGATAAGGTTCTAAAAACAGAAAAAACCCTAAATGTTAGTTTTGTTTCTTTAAGTACATGAGGTACTGCTTCTTTGTCCTCTTTTCTATGGAATAGTGAATATTTATAGGGAAAATTTTGAGTTTTCGTACATCTTGTTTGTTATGCATGAAGTTACAGGGAAGGTTTGGTAGCATCTAGGGATTTAGGAGCATCACATTGTTATATATGAGAAAATAACAGGTTTCATAGTAATCTTCCAAAAATTCTTGTGTGAAAATTAATTTTAAAAGTCATTTAGCTGCTCAGCAGTATTCTTATCTTCGCTTAATGCTTTGTGGTGATTTAGAAGATCTGTTGGTTCTATTACAATTGTGTTCTTCCAAATATATTTTCACAGCCTGTGGATGTTGGTTTTAAAATTATTTCCTTTTTTTCTTCAAAATCCATTTTTACCCTTATAATTTTCCTCTTACTTCATTGGCATTCTGTTCCTGATTATCAGCTTTGCCAAGATCAGTCTTCTTAAATTCAGAGGATTTGCAAGGTTGAACCAACATCTTTCTAGCTAGTCTCTTTCTTGAGACTTCAATGTATCCCTTTTTGGTCTGCCACCCATCCCTAGTGTTCACTGACAAAATTCTCAGAAGACCACACACACTGACACACAGCCAAAAAAAGAGAAAAGTTTAAAGTACATGTGTCTGTGTGTATTCAAGTTGACTATGTCAGTTTGTCTCAACCAAATTCAGCTTAGTTTCATACTATGTTGCCTAGCATTCCACTATTTTTATGACCATCTGATTCAATGTGACTTTTACTATGAGCAGCAACTTTTTTGCAAGCAAAGTTTGACCAGCTGAATGATGAATTCCTTCAAGTAGCTAATATATTTGAAAGTGTTTAGGCAGTGTTTGAAAGTATTCACCCAGATGCTAACTCTAAAAGACTGCCAGCATTTCAGGAAAATTTGTCTACAGTATTGCTTCTTCTAGACTAAAACCATTTTGTTTCTTATAAGATGTTTTCCTACACACCATGATTATCTATTATTATTAATAATATTAAATGTCACTCCTCTTTATTTTTTTAAAAAAACAGAAGAGAAACTTCACTTTTTAAGGTTGTATTACATTCAACACTATCCATCACTGCTAACTCCACAAGTAATATATGTGAGCAGAAAAAATAACATGAAAGGTTTATGTGGTTACTCAGTTACAGATAATTGAGAAAATTAGTAACCTATCTGAAATAAATAAAAATAAGATTTAGAAAGAAGAATATCCATGATGTAGAGCTGCTTCTTTCCTATCAACTCAAACCAAGTCTTTTAAAAGAAAATTCTTCCATGTATTTTTCTGAAAAATCCCCAAAGCAAGAATAAAACCGTCTTTTTCATCAGTTAAAATTCACACATCCATTGTAAATTAATACATGTATTTGATTTCACTTTGTCTCTCTACAATTCATATTATCATCATTATCATCTCTCAAAATTTCAAGGCAATGTTTTGTGTACAAGGTGGCAAATATTGTGAACTTACTGCAGAGGACCGTGAAAGAAATGTCTAGATGCATCAAGGTTGAGTCAAGCTTATTCCTTGAGAATAATCACTGATTATCATACCTCCAAATTTTCTGAGGTTTTGAAACCACACTTAATCTGATTTATTTGGGTTTTTGTGGTATCTTCTATCAAAATAAAAGGAACAAAAGAAAACAGATGAAGATGTATCACAGATTGTGATGTATCACATGGTCCCAAACTTGTAAACTCTATATGCTTCAAATTAGAAACCATAATCCTAAGAGCTATGGTTTAACAATATGGCTGAATTTATACTTATTAAAAGGTCTAGAGCACTTTTGGCAACTGTTTTGGATCTCTCAAGTGTTTGTTTTCAGCTTTTTTCTTCATCTTCTTCTCTGCTATTGCATTCTGTATAAAGTATTAATTTGATTCTTGATGCCCTCATTACAGTACCTAGAAAAGTAGCCAGTTGATATGAAACAGTACTTAACCATATCAGCTTTTCTGACACAAGCTATAACCTGTTAATTTGCATCCAATGAAGGGCTTTTTATTTGCAGGAACCTCAGACAGCATGCCTTGGAAAGTAGGGAGAGAATTAAAAATAACTAGCTTTTTAAAGAGTGCAGCTGGGAACTGTGACAATTCTGGACAAGCCATTTTATTATGGCTTCCTTAATGAGCACTTTCTTTTTGTCATTGAAGCTTAACTCTTTTGTTTACTTGTGTCTTGTTTTTTGTTAGCAGTCATTACTGTAAGGGATGTTCAATGTACTGACATCTCTAGAAATTCCTATATGCATATCAGCCTTATTTTTCCTTTCTCGTGTTAAGAAGCCTGGAAGTTACAAAAAGGTATTCCTTACCTTACAACTTTTCTTGTTGTTATTCAAAACCAGCAGATGACTGAACATATTTTAAAATCATTTAAGCAATGATGGCTCTGAAAAAACCCAAATTCAGCTTAAGTTTAAAATTAATATTGGAATTGTTTTACTATCCAAATAAGCTACTGTGTACTCAAATGTTTTAGATCTGTCTGAGCAGTCTTAGATAATATACAATAAATTCATAAAGAAGAGCACCTCACAAATAACAAGAAAAAGTTATTGGAATTCCAACTTCGGAAGGGGCAGTCCCTCCCTACTCAGTAATTACCTGCTCTTTATAAGGTTCCTATGATAAGATCCCATATGGGCTTTTATTTAATCATAGCCTTTTTAATGTTGAGTGTGTCCTTCATCTGAAGGAAACCTGTATGGTTACCACTTTTCCCATTATGTCATCTGACAACTACTCACTACTGTTAGGACAACTTGCCTGTTCTGGTGCAAGTATGTGTGTTCTGTGTGTATGTCATAGAAGTTAACTTGTAAAATTATGAGAATATTATAATTTTGGAAAGAAAAGGACCCTGCTTGCACTGAGATGATTGAACTTCTTTTTTTCCTGTCAACTGTTTTCATCCAGGATGGTATTTAAGTCTTTTTCTTCAGCATGTTTGTTAAGGCAGCTACATTTTATTCTTCAATTTTAATAAAAATTATATAAATACAGTTAGCCGAGGGTTGTATGTTGTTAGCTGAGAGGTAGTAAAATGTGATTAAATGTGACAAACACTGCTCATCATGGCTGGGGACTCTTTGTTCAGACCTACCCAGTTGAAAAGACATATCTTCTCATGATTTTATGTAAGGTGAAATCATATTGTACATTGATATTATTTAGTAGAGGTCACTTCAAATGAAGAAGTTGGAAAGAGGCAATGGAAGGAGAGGAATTAAGAAAAATCATGATAGTCACTGTCAACCAGAGACACAATGAAAAGACAATTTTGAAAGATTTTTTTTCTCTTCAGTTACTTTTCTGTATCTAATGGTTGTGACCTTCCTCCTACAAACTTTCTGTAGTCAAATTTGATGCTCTGACTGAAGTCTGAGCCAAAAATTTAGAGTTTCAGCTTAGTGTTGTTTACTTTTATGCTCCTGTCACATAGACAACTATCTAGGCTGCCAAATCAGCATCAAGAATTGTCCATTACTTGTATAAAAAAAAAAATTCTCATATTCACTTTGTAGTCATAAATATAAATCCTTGTTTAAAAGGGCTAAAGTATTAAGGTATGACCTTCTATGTTGCTGAAAATGATGAGAGGCAAGTTATGATAGTGATTCTGAAGGGTACTTGAACTGAAGGTCGACTGCACTTTGCAAGAGAAAGTTTTATAAATCCATTTTAACTTGCTTTGGTATTACTCCGAGGGAACAATATCTTGATAGACATAACTGAGTCCTTATAATCTTCCAAGTGCCTACAACATTAATTTGTGTAATAGTCATGTAAGGTAGATCATATCCTTCTTCTACCCAAATAAACTGTTGCAGAAGCTCAGAAAGGTTAATAGCTGAATGTTCACTGACTTCAGAAATGTTGCTCACAGTGCACACTTCTAAATGCCTGGTTCTTGATTTTTCTGTGGTACTAATCACCTGTAACTCAGATCAAAGTCAATGGGAAGTCAATTACAATGTGTGAAAATGAGGTCACAAGAATATTGAGGTTCCCGGATAAGAGGAAACTAAGTAACCAGACCTTAAAATGACATTACCAAAGCCAAAAGGGAGATTCAAGAACTGAGGATCTCCAGTCCTTAGATTATAGCTATCAGTGTACACTGCTCTATTACTAATTCTAAAACTGAACAACATTATACAGTGGATCTTTGGCTGGCCTGTATGGTGTCTTTTAGTTGTGGGGCCTTTTCATAATCCAGAGCTTGGGCTTGCAGCAAAGTGAGATCAGTGGAAGTATGAAAGTGCTTGGAGTCATTTACCAAAGATACTTGCATGCTTCTTTGACACAACTTAGTAAATTAGGTTCCCTGCATGCTGGTTTGCAAAATATAATAGTAAATTGGTGGTGGAAGATGCAAATACATATCAAAAGACTATGTGAATCTGGTGATGTCCTTAATTTTATTTTATTTATTTTTTAGTAATAAAAGGGCAATTTCAGCAAATATGCATGTTAAATGCAAAGGAAGTCCAAACTACTCCTCAAAAATAATCTGTGCATTATACTTCCAGTTAAAGAATTTACTCCTGCCTGAAATGTAGATGACAAGAAATGAAGTGTTTGATATAATGATCATGCTAATAATGGCAGGCAGTTAACATTTGCAGGACTATACCATATAGTGAAAAAAACCACCTGTGGGTTTCAAGCAAAGAAATACCAAATGAACTGCCTGAAAATAAGAAGGGCAGGGATAATAGTTGCTTACTGACTTGGGTAAAGGATTGTCTGCTGCACCAAAAATTTTAAACCATGAGGCATAAGGCAGTAGAACTGAGGGAGAATTAGAAATTTATGACAGACTTGCAGAGAATAAAGAATGAAACTAGAACACATTTTTTGATTGTAGATATCTGAACTGGGTACTGAACTCTTCCACTGAAGTACAGGATCCAAACTAAGTGAAAATTTAGGTTGTTGCTTTCATGTAAAGTTCTGACTCCTGAAGCCATGGAACTCCTGTGGCACTGCTGAAAGCTCAAGCATGACCAAGACCTCGGGACAAATTCAGATGACAGAAGTAGAGGTATTTGTTTAAAGTTCTTATGCTTGGAAATTGCAAATATTTCTCACAGGACTATCTCCTGTTAGAGTTTCTAGAACAACCGAATCTCATTACATCTATTAGCTGACTTATCTTTGGTTATCATTGCATTTGAATTCTCTCAAGATACAAAACAAAAATATTTCCAAAATCAGAGCCAATGTATAAACAAAGGATCTGATTTCCCTTTCTGCCTTACATTGTACTTATGAGGATGTTATTCTGCTGGCTTCAGTGCAGCATCTTCTGATTTATAATAGTGTCAGCAGGATCAGAATTGTGTCCCCAATCTTCATGTTGTAAAGAAAGAATAAAGTCTGTTAAGTGTTTTGGTGGCAAGACAGGTCACTGAGGTTGTAATTATCTCTAATTGACGCTTACACAAGCTGTAACATTCTTTATGTGCTGCTGAGTGGCAGCTCAGAAGGATATGAATGTCTTTTCTATCAAACAGCAGAGTGCAAAAACCCCAAAGAATATATTTGAATTCTTGTCCTTTGAACTGATCATTTACATTGCTCAGTACAAATGGGAACAAGTGTACCAACACCAATGGGAAATGACTCATGGAAAGAAATTTTTTATCTATATAAGTGATCACACTATTGTATTTCACTCTAACATAAAAAACTCTCAAGGTATCAGAACAACCCAACAGCCTCTCTCTTAACAAGGAAATTCATGTTCTGCCTTCTTTCTGCAATGAACTATCCGGTGACAAATGGTGCAGCACCTCCCTCACAGTACACGAATTGCTGTCAGCTTTTAACATAAAAAAAGATATTTCTCTATAAATAATTAATCCCTTTCAGGCATTTCTTCCAAAGTTGTTAAAAGGATATATTAAAAGGACCATGCTGTCCCATTGACACTTGAAGGGTCCAAGATCCTAATGTCATACTCTAGTTCCTCCTCTGAGAAATCAGAAAATTTTATTTTCATTTCATCCACCACAGCTTTTAAGTACTCTAGCTAAAAAACATTTGCTTTTGTGTTTATTCCAAATATGCTGTCCAGTGGAAAAAGCATTCTGTAAGTAGTTTCAAGTGAAGAAAATCTCAGTTTTGTGTAGATGAACTATTGACTCAGAACAGCTATTACAGGCTCTTTTCTTTAAAGGAGGTACTTGTCTCCCAGTTAAGGAGACCTTCATTTCAAGAGAGCAAAATATATCATGGCTCAGATGGCAAACCTTGTCAGTCATTGTTTTGGAAATAGCCATTTTACTGTTTAAATATCACTGCAAGTATGTCCAGCTTGTGATTTTGAAAAGAAACACTCTTTCTAATTTTCTGAATAACAGATGGTTTAAATAAACTACTTGCTGTGTTTATAGAGGCAGCAAAGAATCAATTCATGTGAATGAAAGAATATAGAAGATGTCATGGAAAATTTTCCAGTACACTTAGGCTCTGATTTTGGGAAGAAAAATGTTCAATGTATATAATATTTTTTACCTCTCCCATAGATAGTTAAGTAGATATTCATTGAAATGGATAGTAAATGGATACATTCCAGGTATTGGTGTTTATTTTTGCTAGAAACAAATATCTCTTACTAATTTGGACTGTTTTTCAGAAGGATCCTATAGATTTTAGGTCTTACTGTGTTTATTCTTCTGATGGGCAAATTCTCAAGTGATTTTAACTGTTGGTTAGATACCTTTGAAATATTTAATCTGAAGTTTTTAATTTCTTGGGGAAAAAACCCACTTTTCTATACAACTATTTCAATTTTGACTGCGATGTTTAAAGCAGAAGGTAATAGCACTAGCTAACAATGAAAATCAGCATTCCTAGATGACATAGAGATGAGGCATTTCATCAACGGGCAGGACAAACAGACGGTAACACATAATGTTCAGGAACTTTCATTAACATTTCTTAAAGATGCTACTAGTACTGGCAAGGAAGTAAAGCCATAAGCAAAAGAACGTCAACCAGGAAGCAGATTGTGTGCTAGTGTGTGGAACCTGACGCATTTGTTGCTTATTTCATATGTTGTATTGAATGAACCAGAAGTATAAATTCATAATATCCCTTCTCATGTATTGTTTCAAGGAACTGTAGGTATTCATAGCGTTAACCCACATATTTTCTAACATTTGTTATTGAAAACTACTTTTTTTAAGCTTAACATGGCAACATTTAAAAAGTGTTAACACCAAGATTTATTTCATGAATATATTATTGAAGGAAACATTCAGCTAAAACACTTAGAAAACTGGTACATTTTCACAAAAGGAGACTTTAGGAGGATTTTCTCACTTCTAAAATTGTTAATGATATTATTATTTTTCTCAAAAATACTTTAAAATTTCTTTTTTCAATTAAATTATTTAAATCACAAAATAATGTTAAAAGCAAGATTATATTAAAGGCTTGAAATCAAGTTCTTAAAGTCTGGATTTCCTTTCTTTCCACTGTTCCTTTGCCTTGTATTTTTGTCAGATAATGCAATACATGTGATTTGTGGCAGTTTAACACTGGGGTGCTATACATTATGTATAAACTCATTCTCATATAGAATATAAACAGCAGAATTCTAAATCAGCCTAGACCTTGTTCTAAATCTCAAGCCACACAGTAAGTGGTCCCTACCTTGTTTTTGACAACTTAAATGCATGTTGGATGCAAGTGTATCAGAAGAAAATCAGCACATTACAAGTGACAGTTTTGATTATGCGTCAGCCAGAAGAATCAACATGAAGAAAACAGACTGCATTTCACCTTTATCCTGTGGGTAATGTGTTGAGTTGGTATGCATTAATGATGATAAAATTAAATCTATAAGCAAATTTTACTACCCCATCAGCCTGCTGTCTCATAACAATGAGGCTGAAAATGAAGTCACACAAACAAAGTAAGTAACTTCAGATTCCATAAGTCTGAAATAATGCGCTCGAAAATAAGACAGTAATCCTGAAGGCTCAGCTATACCAGTTTAGGTATTTAATGTGCACGTAGGGCCACAGATTGCCTGAAAAAAACAAATTCCAAAAATATCTAGTTAACATATAGTTACTAGAAAATGTTAGAAAACAAGCTGAAAGTAAATCTGGTCTTAAGTAGTATTGATTCCACAGTTAGAAATTACAGGAAAGATTGTTTGCAGTGGCAATAAAATCTAGTGATTCCTTTAAAGGGATGAATAAGACTAGACTGACAAAACAGAAAATAAAAGATGGTCAGACAACAGTAAGAACAATGACTTGAGAGAGTTCTATCTCATGTACCCACATTAAAAAAACCCCAAATGTATGGAAATTCAAAGTCATGCCTTTCAGTGTGTTTTTAAGACAGATGGGTCACTCATCCCAGTGGTGTCAGTGTCCATCACTTGCACTCAAATGTATTGGGTATTGCAATGGTTTTTTTGATGCATGATGCATGTGTCTTCTGTTCAAGTTGGTTTTGGGAGACAGCTACAGACTGTGAACGAGTATTTTTACCGTGATTTGTTCCACTGGATACTTCATTAGGAAAAGTGGGGTTTTTTTTGTTTTCATAGTGCAGAGTGCCATCTGGATTGACATGAAATGCATTTGGATAGCTGCACAGAGTAGGATATAATTCATAATTTTAATAAATTAAGAGTTGGGTTTTTAAATTAGTTTCTATAGAGCATGCTGTTATTAGACGTTCGTTGGCTTGGAGCCATGGTTCATTGAGTCTAAATCACAAATTCAGATTCACAGTCTTTCACATTGTGTAGAAGCATTATATGTAACTAGGAAATTAATGAACACAAAGAGGAGACAGGCAGTTACTCCTTTTCTCTGGTTTTGTGTGGATGGACATGGATTTACAAGTGTACTGAATGTATTGTGTTGTGTGCATTGGCTCAAAACTTCAGTAATCTATCAGCACTCCTCCAGCCTTATAGCTGAAGCTATCAGTTAATGACATGCTGGTCAGCCAGGACCAACCTGCAAAGTGTAGAAACTAGCACATTGTTGACTTGAGGGGTGCAAAACAGGTTGCAGAGTATATGGGTATTGAGCAAACCCAGATTTAACATCCTGCTGCTTGCTACTTCCTGGATATAAGCATATGGGTGGATAACATACATCATGTCAGATTACAGGGAAGACTGCTGGGGTGTGACGTCTGTATCCGACCATAGGATTAGGGCACATACATCTGGCCACATGAAAGAGACAACATATCTATCAGTTTGAGATCTACACGCAATACTCTTCTACCTTGCATATAACTGTGAACTAGACAAGATGCATGGCCATGTAGCTGGTAAGAAACTGAGATCCAATATGTGAGACATTCTAATATCAGCTGCTGTTCTGGACTTCTAAAATATATAAATAAGGAAGAGTATCAGGGAAAGGAAAGAAGAAAATTCTACCTTTTAAGTTCAAAGAGCATCTGAAATTCTTGACCCTAAATGTCTGCGAAGTAGTTGTGGATAATTTTAAGCTAAGAACTGGAAGGTTTTGAACCACAAGAGGAGTGGGTTTTTTTAAAAAAGAATATCAATAGATTTAGTGGGGACCACAAAATTCCGCAAGACTCTTTCCGGTCTTGAATTCCTGTAAACACATTAGTGGCATGAAATGAACACAAAAGAAGTTTGTATTACTTTGAAAAAGATTTACTATTCTGTGTTATCTAGCCCTTGCAGGATCTAGGGGAAAAAAAAAGAATGAAGAATAAATCACCATCATTAATCCTGATAGTCTATTATGTCATTAGATGTTGCAGCCTCACTGTTACTGCCATGTAGGCATTATGTATGGTTCTGAGAACATACTTAGTGTTTAGTTATTGGATTAAAATGTTGAATAAGACCTGAATGTATCTAATAAACAAGGGAGCTAAACTTGCACTTCCTATACTTAATTTCAACTAAGTTGTATGTTCCAGAAGGAAAGTCAATTTGCAGAACTACTGAGCTATATAACTCTCATTGAACAAAAAAAAAACTGGTTAAGAATTAAGTTAATTCTGGTAGAACTGAAAAGGATAATACTGAATTATTCAGACTATGTCCTGGATAAGTTGCTGGAACTTTGAATTTGTAGAGCGCCTGGAGAAGGGGACCACCATTCTTGGTGGTAACTCTGGAGTGAAAATGGCATATAAATTATGGAAAACTTATAAATTACCTGGATAGGCTTTCCTTCTTTGTACCCTCTAGTACTGACGTCATCACTGGGGAAAAATAAGTGTGTATATAATTATTGTAGTAACATTAAAGAGCAAACCAAATGGTTTGCAAATTAAGCAAAAAGCTAGTCAAGAAAAGCATCTATTATAAAGCTGAGACTTCTGATTTTTTAAAGCATAGGAGGGTTTAAATAACAAAAGAATATGATCAGAATGTACATTTTAAGAAGCAATGTAGTGTATAAGAATACTGCCATATTATGGAATTACTGATCATAAGGTATTCAGTGCCAGTAATCACTCAAACATATATTTTGTATTAGGTAATTCTGAAATTATGCTGGAAGTCTGAGCTCTTACCCTGGTTGGCCGTCACAGGACTTCTCTTTTGTTGGAGTATGAGACAGTAGTTTTTATCTCTGGTTAATAACCTTTCTCAATTTTCTTTTAGAAGGATGATCTGCCTCAAACTGAGGCCAGAGTGATTCAGGGTAAAAAAAAAAGTATATAATAGGTATCTGACATGTTTAAATCCACTCCTTAGGCACATAAATCTTGATCAAGAGTATGGTTCTGTCAGTGTAGAAAAGGGTTGTGGAGGAATTGACTTCTTGTAAATTACCCAGAACTTCATCAGTGAAAAACGTACTTTAAATGTAAATGTGGTGTAAAATAAGTTTTATTTTGGGGTAGAGTTTGGTTTCTTTTCCTGGACACAGGAAGCTGATGTTTCTATACAGACGTGATAAGGCAAAAGTGGAAATAAGGTTTAAAATGTGTCTTGGTGAATAATATCAGAAATGTTACATAGCTTCCTCTTGCGCCAAATGTTTAAATGCTGAGAAAAAAAATGAAGCAAAACAAAACCAAACAAAATCTCAAATAAAACAAATCTGAGAAAAAGTATTTTTGGAAGAGACAGTCTGTTACTAAATAAAACACATATTTTACTTAACAAGTATTAATCCTAAAATATTCCATTACAAACCAGAAAATACCTATAAAGAACAAAAAATAGCTTTCAGTAAAGAATATATTGTCAAAAGACATATAGATGTGGTTTATGGAAAGTGTTACAACTTTTTCTACTACCTTAGTCTTTAGAAGCCAGCAACAGCTTTAAAACTGAGAAACTTATGAGGCTCAAGAAGGCCAAGTGCAAGGTCTTACACCTGGGGTAGGGCAATGCCTGATTTCAGTACATAATGAAGAATGACATGATTGAGAGCTGCCCTGCAGAGAATGACTTGCGGGTGCTGGTTGATGAGAAGATCTACATGGTTGGAAAATAACTCTTGGATCATTGAGCCTATCTGCCACTAAACCATGTCCCTAAGAAACTCATCTACCCATCTTCTAAACACCTCCAGGGCTGTTGACTCAACCACCACCCTGGGCAGTCTGTTCCAGTGCCCAATGACCCTTCTAATGAAACGTTTTTTCCTAACGTCTAGCCTAAACCTCCCCTGGTGTAGCTTGAGGCCATTTCCCCTTGTCCTGTCCCCCGTCACTTGGGAGAAGAGGCCAACTCCCTGCTTTCTACAACCTCCTTTCAGGTAGTTGTAGAGAGCAATGAGGTCTCCCCTCAGCCTCCTCTTCTCCAGGCTAAACAATCCCATCTCCCTCAGCCTCTCCTCAAAAGACTTGTTGTCCAGCGCCTTCACCAGCTTTGTCGTTCTTCTCTGGACAGGCTCAATATCCTTCTTGTAGTGAGGGGCCCAGAAGTGAATACAGTATTTGAGATGTGGTCTAGTCAGTGCCTAGTACAGGGGCAGAATAACCTTCCTGGACCTGTTGGCTACACCATTTCTGATACAAGCCAAGATGCCATTGGCCTTCTTGGCCACCTGGGCACACTGCTGGCTCATATTCAGTCAGCTATCAACCAGCACCCCCAGGTCTTTCTCCTCCAGGCATCTTTCTAGTCACTCTTCCCCTATTCTGTAGCACTGCACAGGGTTGTTATGCCCCAGCTGCAGGAACCAGCATTTGGCCTTGTTGAACCTCAACCCATTGGTCTCAGCCCAGTGGTCCAGCCTGTTCAGATCCCTTTTGCAGGGCCTTCCTACCCTCCAGCAGATTGACACTACCTCCCAGCTTAGTGTCATCTGCAAACTTGCTAAAGGTGCACTCAATAACTTCATCCAGATAACTGATAAAGGCATTGAACAGGATTGGACCCAGCACTGAGCTCTGGAGAATACCACTTGTTACCAGCCTCCAGCTGGAGTTAACTCCATTTACCACCACTCTCTGGGCTCGGCCATCCAACCAGTTTTTCACCCAGCAGAGGGTGTGCCTGTCCAGGCCAGAGACTGACAGTTTCCTAAGAAGAGTTCTGAGAGAAACTGTGTCAAAGTCTTTACTGAAGTCCTAGAAGACTATATCCACAGCCTTTCCCTCATCCAGTAAGTGGGTCACCTTGTCATAGAAGGCTATCAGGTTAGTTTGGCAGAACCTGCCTTTCATGAACCCATGTTGACTGGGCCTGATCACCCAGTTCTCTTGCATGTGCTGGATGATAGCATACAAGATCCACTGTTCCATGACCTTCCCCGCACTGAGATCAGACTGACAGGCCCGTAGTTTCCTGGATCCTCCCTCAGACCCTTCTTGTACATGGGTATAACATCATCCAGCCTCCAGTCCAGTGGACCTTCCCCAGTCATCCAGGACTGCTGGAAGATGATAGAAAGGGGTTTGCCAAGCATATCTACCAGGTCCCTCAATACTCTTGGGTGGATCCCATCTGGCTCCATAGACCTGTGCATGTCTAATTGGCCAAGCAAGTCTCTAACCACTTCCTCTTGGAACTTACTGTGCTTGTTAAGAGTCAGAAAGACAAGGTGATACCAACAGCAACAGTAGTTTCCCTCCACCACTCCCTCCCCTGCCTGTCCGAACCTGCTTAGGCTGACTCCTGGAGGTGTTTAAGTTACGGGTGGACGGGGTCCTGAGGGACATGGTTTAGTGTTTGATAGGAATGGTTGGACTCGATGATCCAGTGGGTCTCTTCCAACCCGGTGATTCTGTGATTCTGTGATTCTGTGACTATGCCAAGCCTAACTTCAGGACCAGTAGTCTGTCTTTATGCTGTCACTATTTTTCTACAGTAAAGAAGTTCTATTACAGTTCTCTTCAATACTTCTCAATAATATTATAGCACACCACGGATCCAGAGGAGGTTCATGGTATTTTGCTAAGAGCAGAATGGAGTGTCTGGAGCATGGTCCTGTTCTCTGTGTATGCCTAAGAACAGAAAAGGAAGAAGGAAGGCAGGAGGTAAGAAAGGGACTTGTACTGTATCTGAGTGAAGTGTGGTTATATGGAGAGCTTTTTCAGTGTCTATACCTCATGTTTATAATCACCAGCATTTTCATTAATATATTTTACGTGACTTCAAACAAAACAGATTAATTAGTTATTTGTGTTCCTTCAAAGGAGTTAAATCTTATGCAAATGATGATCCTGAATTAGTGGTCATTTCAGAAAGCTGTAGACATACAGACTTGTATCTGTATCTAGTAGATTCTGTGTACTCCCTGTCTTCTCTGTAAATGTTCATCTTGAACTTTACATCTGAATGACACATTTATGACTGCTCAAATTATAACTCTTACCTCAATCACAGGTTTTGGCAGCTGATATAGAATCATAGAATCATAGAATCACCAGGTTGGAAGAGACCCACCAGATCATCAAGTCCAACCATTCCTATCAAACACTAAACCATGCCCCTTAGCACCTCGTCCACCTGTGCCTTAAACACCTCCAGGGAAGGTGAATCAACCACCTTCCTGGGCAGCTTGTTCCAGTGTCCAATGACCCTTTCTGTGAATTAATTTTCCTAATGTCCAACCTAAATCTCCCCCAGCGAAGCTTGAGGCCATTCCCTCTTGTCCCGTCCCCTGTCACTTGGGAGAAGAGGCCATCACCCTCCTCTCTACAACCTCCTTTCAGGTAGTTATAGAGAGCAATGAGGTCTCACAAGATGGTAGATCTGGTTTATTAGACACTGATACTGAAAAAGGTCGACCCAGTCTTTTGCCTGTTTGCATTTTTACTGCCTTTCTTATGCTGTGGTTTCGTACCTGTTTAAGGCTGTGCAAAAACCAGTTTGACTCACCGAACTGAAAGAAAGCCAACTCATTTTTTTGCATAAGAACTAGCTCGTTAAATGGTATCAGCCACCAAAGAATGTGGAAGTTAGGGGCAACAGCACCATTTTTGCATCAGTAACTATTAAATCAGTTCAAGCACCATCTGAAAGTTGCAGTCATCCAGTCATCTACTTTCTTCCCTTCGTACAGCTTTGTACACACAGTACGTCTGTCCCAAACTCACCTCCTAAGCTCCACTTATATTATTTAAACTCAACCCTTATAATAAGAGGTTTCTGCTTTGTTATCTGTATTATTACTGTATAAAAATTGTATATGTTGACTATGATTTTTCTTTGTTTAGACAAAACAGGGAACAAATATCAACCGACAGTTAACTTTATCAAGTGCCCCAGAAAGGGATAGTTCCTCTTAAATGGGACTTCTCCAACAAAACTGAGAGGTATTATTACCAAAATAATGACTTCAGGGATGTAATTTTCCAACACATCAACAAATTCTGATCATTTCCATGACTCTCAGCTTCCCATACTAAATAAACAGGAAATAAGTAATAAATGAGTAACCAAAGAGTCTAGTGGGAAATAGTAAAACATCACTAAGATGACTTTTCAATTAATTTTATTGTCAAAGGTATGTAGTTCATCATTACATCTATATTAGAGTGCAAGGTTCATTAAAAATTAGACTAGAAGGCAACAAACGCAGATTAATAAGAATTGAGCATAAACTAAAGTAGTACATCAGTTCTACAAGAAAAACAAGTAGTACATTGCACAAAAAAGTATCATAGAATCATAGAACAACCAGGTTGGAAGAGACCCACCAGATCACCGAGTCCAACCGTTCCTATCAAACACTAAACCATGTACCTCAGCACCCCGTCCACACGTCCCCCAAACATCTCCAGGGAAGGTGAATCCACCCCCTCCCTGGGCAGCCCCTGCCAGCACCCAGTGACACCCCTGTGAAAATTTTTTTCCCAACGTCCAGCCCAATGACCCCCCGGCGGAGCCTGAAGCCATTCCCTCTCCTCCTGTCCCCTATCACTAGGGAGAAGAGCCCAGCTCCCTCCTCTCCACAACCACCTCTCAAGCAGCCTCAGAGAGCAATGAGGTTCCCCCCCAGCCCCCCCTCTTCAGGCCAAACACCCCTAATTGACTGACATTTTATGGTTTGTAGTCAAGCAGAAGACCATATTATTTGAGCAACTTATCTTAAATGTGCATTCTGTTATACAGCCAGTGGTTGAAAACTATCCTAGTGGATCAAAACAAGAAACATACATATATGTGTGTACATATTTGTACACACATATATGGATATATATTGGTTTAATATACAATGCCTATTAGTTGCTTAGGGATAAACTGAAGGCACACAGGGAAGGAGTAAGGTTTCCTTTTATCAGTGACAGAGGTCCATACAGCAGAAAGGTCCACACCTGCTTTGTGCAGACACACAATCATAAACTTCCAATGTGCCTCTGAGGCTTTAAATCTGGAAACAGGGTTTGTTACATAAATCTTTTGGCATGAGATTTCTGACCACTAGGAATTGAAAACTATATTTTCATTTTGGTAGCGCTGCTGTCTGTTTGTAATGATTCTTGATCTTGGGAAGACTTTTGAAATCCCACTAGACATCAGTCTTAATTTTTAAATATTAAGAAATTCTTAAGAGCTTAAGGAATTACTAGATTTGCAGTACTGAATAAAGCAATACATATTTGCATTAAGAAAATGAACTTGTGATTCTAAATTTCATGTCTCTCTTAGTGAAGTGTTGAAACCAAATCCATGTTGATGAGATGCAGATATATTATTATCACTAGTTTTGCATAAGGAATTAAACATGAAACAACAGGTTGAGTTCCTGAGAAAATAACCTGAAGTGAGAACTTCAGTCCCCAGACCAATTGATTATGATAGTATATATGTGAAGAAACAAGAATTGCAAGCATAAACATGATGGAACTCCAGAAAACAGCTATAAAATTCCCACTCAACATACTAGTTTAAATGCTCTGTAGAACTCCTGTTCTTTAATCAAGCAGAAATCAGAAGAGTTTTTATTTCTTCAAAACACCTATACCTAATATGATTTAAATAAGATTTTTCTTCTATGAATAAACTAATTTTTCCTTCTGTAGGACTCTCATCAGAGCATCATCAGAAGAGGATGCACCCCACTGCTCCCAAGCAAGGTAGGTTACATGAAAGATGACAGTGAATTTATGCCTTAGGTACCACTACTTGGCTGTTTCTCATTGCAGGAGTGTTCCAAAAAGGAGCAAGCAATTTCAGATCAGGTAGGAGATGTAACTGATGTAGTTTTTTCTCTCTTTACCTGGTATATATGTGTTCAGGATATGTGCAATGATAGGAGGCAAGAGTTTATTAAAAAAAACCAGGAAAATGAAAAAGTTTTAGCATTGTAATATTGGAAATCAAAATAATGCATTCTCTGAAAGATAAGACACTGATAGTGTGAAGCAAATGTGCTCTGTGATCAGGGGAAATAAATATCTTTATTTTTTCAGTAATAATACATTTTTTCCTATCTTTGGTTTCTTTTCAATCCAGAGCCTTCTAGATATAACTGGGCATAGCTGCATGCATCAGTGGTGTAGCCACTATGATTGCTTTTGAAGAACACCAATTCAACTAATTTACATTCCAGTCTCTGCAAAGGTATGCAGTAGATGGCTTTTGGTTTATATGGTTATGTTTTGGTGTGTGGGCTGCACACTGAAGATATTTACTGTCTGATAATCTGTATTTAGCACCTGTGTTCCCAAGTTTAGTTGCCCATCCACAGCAGAGAATAACACACTAGAGCAAACGCATGCTTTTCCTGCCACGGAGTCTAAATACTGTTCACATTTGAACTGCAAATGTTTAAATTCTTCCAACAGGTCAGTTAGACACAATCACAGGGACCAGTTTCTATGAGGTATATGTCCCTGTGAAAAGACATTTATATACCATAAATTGCACATGTGATCTGAAAAACAGTGATTTGCAACTTCCTACCATGTAGGTTTAGCCCATGTTATTAAGTACTTATAGAATAAGCACACATCACAAAGTAATGGGCTTAAGGCTGACACAAGGATTTCAATTACCTTGGCAAAAGAGGTACTGCAAACCACACACACACATTCACCAGCAAGAACTCAGTGCTGCAGTTTCCAATGAA
The DNA here is from genome assembly GCA_013389865.1 of Piaya cayana. Lineage (NCBI taxonomy): Eukaryota > Metazoa > Chordata > Aves > Cuculiformes > Coccyzidae > Piaya > Piaya cayana. Next base: position 15,075 of record WAAB01023472.1, on the reverse strand, counting down.
GTAACTCTTGTGGTCAATAGTGCTCATAGACCACTCTGTGCCCTGCAATGTATGAACTACCCTTTGCTAATATTGTTGAAGCCTGAACATTTTGCTAACTTACTGATAGCTGGCTCCTAGTGCTCGTAATCTGAGCCACCTAGTCCAATTCTTTCCAGAGTCAAACGCAGCTGCCACATCTCCTGTCCCATTTCAGCTACCCCTCTAGTGCTCAGACAACAGACTACAGGAATATTTTCTCTAGCTTATTCCTCTTGAGGACATTATACTAACCTAGAGTTATCCAATGTCAACTCATCTTCCTTTTCTTGTTTTGAAGTGTTGACAGCCCCCTGCAGTAAAATGTCAACAAAAGCCCTGCAACCCTTTGTCTTGGAAATAACAGATCTCTTCCCAATGAAAAAAATGTCAGTCCACACAATCTTCCAGTTGTTCTTTTACCCATAAGTGTGAAATAAAGGAGGGACAGGGAAGGTCCCAGAAGAAGCTTCAAAGAGTGAGTTCAGGGAACGCATATGGTGGTGTTGAAAATCTGGCGGCATAGCTGTTTAGAGCTTTTCTGGGGAGACAGAAAAGAAGGTGGGCAGAAAAAGAAACAGATCTGTACTGTGTTAAAGAGTGTTTCATTATTTATTGCAAGCATAAATAATCATTCAGATTTTCAAGGCAATTCTTCCTCAGTCAACTTGCACTGATTTCTATTCTTTCAAATGCTGGATTAGTTGTGGCAGGTTGAAACTGCCATATTTTCTTAAAAAGTTAAAGCTTCCACATTTCTTTCACCACAAAACAAAAATTTAAAGCCAGTGGTATTTATTAATGGTTTTCTTGAAAATGAAAGTGTGTCAACCTATGTTTTGAAAATTAAAAAGACCTATGTGTTAAGAAGATATCAATGGTAAAATCTGAAGTTTTGTGAAAATAAAGAGAAAATAAAGAGTGTTTATTCTTTCTTCTCATGGAAGCATTCCAAGCACTTAGTCCTACCAGCTCTCATGTCACATTTTGTGATGTTAGATGACAGCTAAGGAAGTTCATGTCATCTGAAAAAAAGCATGAAGAAGAAAGATTTTTTTAATTGATAAATAAATATTTTTCCCCACTGTATGCAACATGGGAGAGAACGCTTCAATTTAATAGAGATTGCTAATTTTTTTTTTCTATTTAAAATATAAACTTATCAGAGGAAAGAAAAAGAAAGTGTTTTAAACAAACCCCAAAGCATTTTCATTGAGAACTCCCATGCTTTATGTTGAATTTCCTCCCAAACAGACATTTTTGTAAATCAAGGTTGAACCAGTTAAAGCCAAAATTCTGAAAAGCTTTATCAAGAGGTATTTTCACTTCATCCACACTATTGTTTGCTTGCTCCACCTAGATAGTCTAGTTAGTTGTCTCATAACTAGATGGTAGTCATAGTTTTTTAGTTAATTTTGTATTCTGAAATCATAGTTGATTCGGATTCCACATGGATAGCCTCATACCCAATTCAAAGTTATACATCCAAGATACCTGAAAAATATCTTTGACAGGAAACCCAATAAAATGTGTTTTAAATTGTAAAGATAGCTGCAGTTAGTACTTTCTTTTCACCAGGAACATCTGCTAGAAGTTAAATTTATAGCATATTCCCATAGTGCACATCAAAAAAGCACAACGGTCAAGCAGTAAGTTTTTAAGACATGATATTCAGTATCTTTTGTTATTTTTAGTAACTTTTGTACCCTCAGATATCATCTTGTTGGATACCTATTGTTACCATAACAGAATCAGGGGATGTTATGCTGATATTTCCAAGAAGAAAATGGATAAGGACCGTAGCAGAATTGACAGAAGAGTAGAACTGCGGGTTTTGTTATAGGAAGACAGAAAGATTAACACAGTAAACACAGAGATTCATTTGAATAGAAGCCATGGAATTACCAAGTCAAGTTCATTTCTTTTGTCTCCCCTAAATAACATTAAATGTAGGAGCATGGATTGTTTTTATCTTCTCCTAGGAACATAGTGTGAACACAAACTTTTAATATTTGTGTGTTTTTCCTTATAAAAATCCATGAAAAAAGGACTTCACCATTCTAAAGGTTACACAGAATTTCAACAATAGGTTTAGTTGATTTGAATAGCCTTTTGTCATGTTGATTTATGTTGTAAGAGTGGCCAAGGTTTTTAACAGTTTAAACAGGATAATGGGCTAGAGAAAGCATGCTGAGCAAAATGCATTCCAAGATTTAAGGACTTAAAATGTGTGAATTAAACTAAACTGACATGTATTCATTCCTAGCAAATGTGCTGTAATTATGTCTGGAAATTCTGAAACAAGGCTGAGATCGCCTGCCAGTTCATCAGAGGTATACTAGTTCGCATTATAGGAACTAAATTTCAAGCTGTGGGCCACATACCTAGACATTAAGTAAATGGTGCAATATCTCAGTATAAAAGAATTTCAAAACTAAGACCATTTCAGCTTTGACCAATCTTTGCTGAAGATACAGATGGATATATCTATCTACAACCCAAACAAAACTACCTTCAGTAATAAAACACATTAAACAAAATAAAATACGTTACAGAATTAATCTTAATATAAAGAGTACAATATGATGGTGCAATCATGCACTAATTGTTCATGTTGATATATGTTTCTATAACGAAGTCAATCACTAAAATATCTGAGAAGGTCTCAGAATTTTCCAGGAAGAATTATTTGTTTAATGGATAAATAGAAATGACTTTAAAACAATTTATTTGTATTTTAACAAGCATTTAACTGCTCTCTGACAAACAATCTGTGAAGTTAAGTAAAGTTCAATTAAATCTGGGTCATTCAGTGAGCTGTTTCTCTTCATAGTCTCAACCCAGGTTCTCGGTTAATATTTTTCATCATCTTCGCTGTTTTCTTTTGCAGAGAAATTTGGTGATCTCCAGAATTATTCTACCTGCAGCATCTTTCAGTAACCATTCCATAAGGATTTCAGATCTGGTGTAACAAGGTGTTTCACTACACTGTTGTGGAGCACTGGGGCCTGATGACATTAGTAATCCAGCTGCTAGTGGACACTGTGAGAGAAAACTTTTCAGGAAACGAACTGAAATTTCTGAGGTTTCTCAATAGGACCCATGTTTACAATTTTTTCTTGTACTTGACTTGCAGGTGAGTCAAAGTTGTATGACCTATACAATAATCTGTAACACACTGCCTATGTATTTCTCTTGTCTCTTCTCTAGTTCCTATGATCCAATCTCTCCTGTATCAATGGAAGCAGAGATCCCGTAGTATTTAACAGACTTGATTTGTTCTTCTGTAATGCTTACAGTTCTACAGCTAAATTGCTCCAGTTTTGAGATGAGAGCTGTAAATTTCTTGGAGTTTGCATGTAATGCAGGATTTAGCAGCAAGGGCACGGAAAATGATTCTTATGTTTGACATTTCCAATATTAGACATCTAAATCCTCAGTTAGACTCTGAAGTATATGGCCTGTTTGTTGAGCAGCTGCTGTTCTAGCTGACATCAATTGACTCTATGGGTGAAAAAGAGCTTGAGATATTGAAATCTCTAAAAATATAGGAACAAAAAATGAAAGAGTAAATGAAGGTATATTTTTAGCTAGTATAAATCATTGTGGTTAGGACTAGTAAAAGGAAAAGTGAAGGCTTTTTTTGGAGGGAGGGGGTTGGTTTTTTGTTTGGTTTTTTTTTTATTAGAATTCTTATTTTCAACTTAATAGAGATTTTTATAAGGATGCATATCGCCTGACTTTATTTTCCAGGCAAGCCTGGATGACAGGTCACATATATTAGGCTGACTTGCTGTATTAAGGAAGATTTTGGTACTGTGCCTCCAATAGGTGAGATAAAGTTTCATTATTGAATAGTGAAATACGAACAGACTCCAAATACCCACCATTTAGTGCATGAGTCTTTCCTAGACAGGCAACAGATGAACTGTCAGATTTTAAAATATCATTACTAAAATTTCACTATGGAACCTCATAGTAATTTCACTTTTTCTGTTTTCACAGCCTTCCCTCCCAGGATAGCTGAACTTTCCAGAAGATATTGCAACTAGTAATCATCATGAATCAATACCCTACAGACTTGGGAGGCTTTGTTCTACAGATTAAGTGTTATATTTTATTTTATTTTATGCATGCAAACAGATATTCTGTTTCAAGATGAACATGAGTCACTTATCTCTGCTTGCTAATAATACATCAAACCTGTTCTCATCCACTTTCCAAGGCACCTACTATTGGCCAGTGTCAGAAAACAGGTGGACACATGGGAATTAATGGAATCAGTGAGGCTGCCCTTATGCTTTTGGCTGGCAAAGTGAATGAGGAGGAAAGTTTGCACAAATCCACTAGGGCAAGCATAAACATCTTTGCAGGAAAGAACAAACCCAAGGAGACTTTCCCACAATTTCTGTTACAAGCTTTTTTACATGGATAACAAACTGCAGTTTATATCATTGCCTCTGATAGATATTTAAGCACCTAACTTGATGTATTCAAGTTGGGTTGTAACAGCTCCCTTCAGAGATTTCAGAGGACTGCAAGTACAGCACCAGAGAAATCCAGCAGAGATGAATCGCCAAAATATTGCTATCTGGACTTGGCATACAGCCCTAACCATGCCTTTTTTTACTTCTAGTTCCTCTAGTGTTAAATATATCTTCTAGCTCTATTGTTAACATATCTTCTGTAATAATAACCTTTAAGTTAAGAAGTATATCTATATGTGTATCTGCATATCTAGTACTTCTTTTTCTTTTGCCATGCCTACATATGTCTTATTTAGAGAAATATTTTGTCTTGTTTTGTGTTTTACCAATTGTCACAAATGCATATAATTTTCCTACTTTGTGTTTCTGAATAGCAAGCAGAGCTAGAAAGGACTTCACACTGTGATGCACTTTCGAAACAATTTAGCTACTTTGAACGCAAATTTGATAACTGCAAGCAACTCTGACATAGCTGCTGTACAGCTTGCAAAGCCTTAAGCCGATGCAGGTGAATACACTTTGTCCTGAGAACATACACCTGATGGAGAACTCTTCTTAAAGCCAACCTGCATGAGGTGGGACTGTTTCCTTCCAGAGACAATTGCTTATGTTGAATCATTAAGACAAAGTTCTGCTGCAGGACCCACTTCACTCTGATGGACAAATGCAGAAGTACTAACCAATGGTTTTGGGGAAGCTAAGTCTACTAAAAATAAGTCCCGTAACTCTTGAAAAAAATTGCTTTCAGGTCTCTTTTCATGGATTAGAGAAACTGAATGTGTTTGTAGACCATGGAAAAAATGTTAATGTGAGAAAAAGCTGAAATTAGAAGTTATTTATGGTTATTTTTTTTTAAAAAAAAAAGCTCTATGTGTGTTTCCCTCTAATATCTTGGGTTTTATTATTCTTTTCCATGCCTATCTCTCATTCTCCATCTCCTCTAGCTCTAGGTTTCCTTATGCTTTCAAAGGAAAGTCAATGAATAGCTGCCCCTCCCTTAACACACAGACACACACACACATACGCGCGCACGCGCGTTCTCAAATCCACAAGGTGCTAAGGTTGCTGCAGCTCCTCCAAGTGTCTTTTCTAACAGGATATTGGCTTGTTGTTTTTATCCCCCTACTCAGCTCCCCGCACAGAAATCAATGTTTTGCTACACTGACTGGAGTGACAGTACTGTAGGAGGTGCTCAGCCCAACGTCTTGATGTACAATGAATTCTTCTCCAAGGAGGAGGAAGTCACACTTTATTTCCTCCATCAATGGCATAACAATCCCTTTTCTGTCTCCTTTGCCTCCTTCCCCCTCCATCAGGTTTACAGGTTGCTTGTTCAAAGAAAGGGCTTAAAAACTGTTCCTTCTTTACTAAATCATAATCCAACACACAAATGTGGCTGCTTTCTTACAGGCAAAGAGAGGCTATTACTGGGGCCATTGGACTCTTTTGGGAGATTAGTGTATTTTACCTCAGATTAGTAGACATTAAAAAAATGTAAAAAATTCTTGAACCCTTGTTAGTATTTCCCTGAGTTAATCTCCTCTTGGTGACTATTGAGATCTGGAGTGTCTACCAGTGTCACTTATTGCTGTTTATGCTATGCAACAGGATAAATTGTGAAACAACACTGACATTGATCATTCAGGAGAGTAAAACTATGATCCAGGTGGATCACAATGGATATAATTTTCAGCTGATCACAGCTGAGATGACATATAGGTGTTCAATCTGCTTCGAGGGAATTCAACACATTTCTCTGCACCTCCTGATTTTTTTCTGGGGTTATTTTGGTGTTTATTCAACCTTTGATTTTTTTATTCCCCCTGATCCTCCCACCCCGAGAAATATATAAAAGTAAGATCTCTGATTTCCAGTCTGCTTGTATGAACATTGTTGATACTGAAAATCTGAGGTTGTTTTGATTCATTTTGCATGCTGTAATATAATTTGTTTTGTTTCCTGATAGGACGAATGCAACTGGTGGGCTCAGACTCACTTCTGGGGTGAGTAGTTGAAATTACATTGAGGAGACCAGTCAGGAGCTGTTTAAATAATCACAGGATTTGACCTGCAGTATCAGGTTAATCAGAGCCTACTGGATTTCCAAATGGGTTTTGTTAGAAAATTGGCTAAATATTATGTATGCTGGGTAAAGGCAAATTTTTGCTTTGCTTACTGAAGTGATTCAGCTAACTCTATGCGAGACCAGTACTTCATACTTGGCTCTTCTCTCATGGCTTTTCCACAAATATACTTGATTTGAGACAATGAAAGATACAAGGAAAAATAGATACTGTTAGAGGCTCACTGGCAACTCATTTAAGGCAGAGGAATGTTAGATAGCTACCTGTGCTGTATCTTTGCTAATGTGACCCACTGAGCTATTTAAATGACCTGCTTCATGGAAATTTTATCTGAACATATTCGCCTGTATTTCACTTTTTTCTTGACATAATATTTGGTGTAATAGTACTTCGCTGTGTACAAGTATAGAACTTCACCTGTGTGAGGAAAAGTATAGATATTAGTCATTATTTTAGTTGCCTTCACCATTATACTATATTGCTTCTGAATAAAAATGTGAGCTTGAATATTTTAGGGATTCTTTTCTTCCCCAATCTTATTTTCCTTGTGTTTGAAAAACACTTACTGTAACAATGCTAAGCAATAGAAGTGCTTTTCATTTTCAAAGCATTAAACAAAGAAAGACTAATTACATGACTAATTACACAGGCACAATAGAGTCTTGATCCTTTATTCAATTAGATCTTGCTTTGAATTACGTGGGGTCAGATTGCATCCCAGGTAGGTGTTATTCAGATTGGGTCCTACCCATATTCTTACAGTTATCTGAAGTAACACCAAGAACTTTTGACAAACAAGGTACATTTAATTAGATCTGTTCAGCAGAAAGGGAAAGAAAGTCATAACAAAATGAAGTAACTTAAAAGCATGCAGCAAAATCAGTCATTAAAGCCTGTGAAGCTTAAATTTGTAAGCTTTTTGGTATGGGAGCATCAAAAATGGAAAGAAAGTATTTCGGACACCTCGTTCAAATACATTCCTAGTCTTGCTTGAAGGGAGGAAGTACCATGAGTTGATATACAAGGCATAGGCACAGGTGAGAGAAGCACAAGTATGGACAGTCCTATGAGAGTTGTTCCTTATTCCATGGAAAAATTCCAGTGGATAACACAAGGAACAGATGTGCATCTTAACAGAAGACTAGCAAATTATTTTGTAGAGCTAAGTAAAACCTCTGCTGCCTTCTCATAAACATCGCTTCCTAGAGTTCATTTATACTGACAGTCCCACTTTAACACTTTACTTGATTCTCCTAGTTAGACCAGTTACTAACCAAAGTTTTTACACTGCACAAATGAAACCATTGCAAGTCTGTGTATATATAGACTACATAAGCACTTTCAGGTTTCAGAAATAAGCTGACTTGAAAATCAAGATTCAAAACTTATTTTCTTGCTCAGTTTAGAACCTATCTATCTGTGAACACTCAGTAATGGGCCCGGATGTAGGTGACCCTGTGCCTAGTATTTTCATCAGCTGCTCCGAATAGTAATGGGGAGTATTTGGAAATTGGCATGGATAAAATGAACTGAATGACAATATCCAATGGAAATCAGATACTGCAGATGACACTAAGCTGAATGGTACAGTTCCCACACCAGAAGGATTGGATGTCATCCAGAGGGACCTGGACAGGCTTGAGAAGCGGGCCTTTGAGAACCTCATGAGGTTTAACAAGGCAAAGCGCAAGGTCCTACACCTGGGTTGGGGTGATCCACCATTTCAATACAGGCTGGGAGATGATATGATTGAAAGCTGCCCTGTGGAGGACTTGGGGTGCTGGTTGATGAGAAGCTCGACATGAGCTGGCAGTGTGCACTTGCAGCCCAGAAGGCCAACCATATCCTGGTCTGCATCAAAAGAAGTGTGGCCAGAGGGGTGAGGGAGGAGATTCTGCCCCTCTATTCCTCTCTTGTGAGACCTCATCTGGAGTATTGTGTCCAGTTCTGGAATCTTCAACATAAGAAGGGTATGATGCTGTTGGAACAGGTTCAGAGGAGGGCTACAAAGATGATCAGAGGGTTGGAGCACCTCCCATACGAGTACAGGCTGAGACAGTTTGGGTTGTTCAACTTGGAGAAGGCTGCTACTAGATCTTATAGCAACCTTCTAGTACCTGAAAGGAACCTACAGGAGAGCTAGGGAGGAACTGTTCATGAAGTCTTGTAGTGATAGGATGAGGGGGAATGCATATAAAATGGAGAGGGGCAGATCAGTCAGATCCCATGAAGGGAGGAAGTACCATGAGTTGATATACAAGGCATAGGCACAGGTGAGAGAAGCACACGTATGGACAGTCCTATGAGAGTTGTTCCTTATTCCATGGAAAATTGAATGGCAGCGGGGTTGGGACTGGATGATCTTTAAGGTCCCTTCCAACCCAAACCATTCTACGATTCTGTGATTCCATGATTCTATGAAATAACCTCGTATAGTAAGGGTTACTCATCTGTAAATGGGACACCCTGACACCTGCCGCGCGGGGCCGATGGAGGAGCCGCCGCCGCTGACCCCGCAGCCGCCGGTCGGGAGGAGGGGGTGGCCGCTGGCCGCGTTTCCCCTCTCCCCTTCGTTATGTCCCCATTCACCCGCGCGATGGCAGCATTTCTGAGCAATCTGGGCGGCGGGACGGGGCTGGGGACCGCCCCGGGACACGGGGCTGCGAGCCCGGCCCCACTGCAGCCGCCTCGCCGGCGCGTTCGAAGCGGAGACAAGAGGTAACGATGGTCCCACGCGGGGGTGAAACGTTCGACTCTTCCCGGCTGCGCAGGCAGAGCCTCGGCGGTTTGCCAAGGAATCTGCTCACCTCTTGGGATGTTTCGGGTAGGGGAAACATCGGCCTATTCCCACAACGAATTTGCCAGTCTCTTGGGAAGATGAGGGTTGGGAGGGAAAGCGGGAGCGCTGCGCGTGCAGGGTGTTGCCCTCCTTGCTGCCGCGCCTGCAAGTGCAAGTCAGGCTGCAGATAAAGTCTGAGTCCTTCTGCCCTGCTCAGCATCTCCGAGCTTGTCCTTACCTGAGGACGCTTTCAGGGTTCCAGTTAGGAGGTGGGGAGCCTGAAATACATCTGACAGTGACCACTTCCCAATTAGTTTGTGGCTTCTTTTGAAATCAGAAACGTGCAGATATTTTTTTTTTTGAAAAGTGAACTAACATTCTTCAGCTTTTTTTTCTCCCAAAATTTGCAAGACCAAATTTATTTTTACTGGGTTTTCATGATACTACAGTAATTTATGAAGGTGGAACTGGACTGAAGTCTTTTATACCAGTCTTGGAAGAGTAGGGTAACTGTCTTTTGCTGGAATGCAGTTTTATAGTGTGCTATAAAATACTCTATGACCTATTTGATAGACTGGGAAAAAAATTTTCCTCAGTATCGCCTTATGTTGCCACAAAGTACCTTTTTGTATATTATCAGGCTCTTTATGCTCATGTTCAGTGAGGGACTGCTCCTTTTGCATAGCTCCTCTGTACTCATACACTGATACTTCCAACATGGTTGGGGCAAAAGGTTGCAAATAATGAACTATCGTCAGTTATAAGGACTAAATTTAGAAATCAACAGGGAAGCCAACCATCCTACACAGGGTCCTATGCTTGTCTAAATGTAGCCTCCATAGAGAAAATCAAATATCTCTAAAAAGATAAAGTTTTGCTTGGAGTTTTGATTTGGAGACTCAGATTTTAAAATAAAAGTTCAAAGCAGTACAAACAAAGGTTTGACACAGGCCAGGACCCTTAATTCTTCTGTGACTCTTGGCCAAAATACAAACTTTTGCTTTTTCAGCCATTTCACAAATTCAAAATTATTTTACAAAATTTTGAGGCAGTCACAAGAGAAACACAATATTCCATATTCTACAGAAATCACTGGCAGATCCAAGACTTTGGCCTACAGTTGCTTAGTCTTAATACACAGGACCTCCTTGGCTAGTAGGATCTGAAGCTTGTGATTTATTCCCACTCTGCCACTGGCTTTAAATAGTTCTTTTATCTTCTTTGTGCCTCAGGTTTTTCCTTGGATAACTGAGTCCCGTGCTCCTGAACACCCTTTTCATTACTTTGTTTTCTAATAAATGAAGAGTATTTATTGTAAGTCATCACAGTCAAATTATTTTAACAGTTTCTAAAACAGGGATAGCTTCCACTAGAGAGAAGGCAAATTTCTATTCTTTCCCTCAATAAACAGAAATAGTCAGCATGATAGTAGCAGAAGATACAGAAACTAGACTTTCCTTTTTTTTCCCTACTAATATATATCCAAAGACATTGATGACCTTGGACCAGCATGTCTTGTTGAGAATTAGGGACTAGATGAAAACACTTCCTCAGAAGGGACAGTGATTAAATCTCAGTAAAATTCACTAGGCATCAATCAATCTAGCAAAATCCTTCATTAGAGTTGTGGAAGAATTTGAAAATACATAATTTATGAATCTGAAAGGTATTTTAAAAGTAACAGACTTCCAAAATAAGTCTGTTGAGTAACACATACCATTTAGTTAGAAACTATGTAAATCTGCACCTCAAGGGGCATTATGATTATCAGCTTTCCTAGGTGTAATGAGAAAGTAATGCAGTATTATCACATCTGTGCTGTATGGCACAAGTGCATCCATGACTGCATAGTAAATAACCAAGGAAAGCAGTGAGCTTTTTGGTATTGCCTGGAGTGTAATCACAAAAAGACAGAAATAATATTTTACCTTTCTATGAATGAAAAAATGACACTTCCCTACACAGTTTTTCATTTCTGTTCTAAATTAGCCTGAAGATCCTGAAGTAGGCCTTCTGCTTAAACGACAATGAAATATTCTCTGTGGAGAAAACTTCATGCCACTAATAATCTTCACAATCTGCTTGAGCTTCTAAAGATTCAAAGTTCACTTAAGAGCACATGGGTAGAACTAACTAATATGCTGGTGAGGTCTACATTTGTGCTGATTCAGTTCAGTGTGTTATATGTGGACAGATATACATGCACGTATTACTTGTGGAGTGTTCAGTTAATGATGTAGCACTCTGTTTGAAATAAAATCTTGGTTATACTGGAAGAACAACACTAGATTCCAGCTATTATACCAGCTATATATATCTGTAGAAGATTGTTGCATAAGACCAGAAATATGACCAATACAGGGCCAAAAGATCTTACTTAGAGATATGGGTGAATTCACCCATATTGGATCTTAGCAGCCTTGAAGTATTTTGGACCATTATAACATATCGTAAATTTTATAGTCCTTTATGTCTCCAGAAGACAGACAATTAAAAAGAAAAGGTGAAGCATTGAAGTGTATGGGTGGAACATGAGATTCTTTTATAAAATAAGCTATAAAAATGATGTTGCTTTAGACTAAACATCTATTTGTCTTAAGGCTGAGCATAATCCCAGGCTTTGTATATCACCTGCAAAAGTCTTTGTTAGGGGAAAACTTTTCCATTCTCCACTCTTCAAAGCAGTCTTTTAAAGCACATCTTTTAAAGCCTTCCAAGCACTGCAAGGGGCTATATAGATGCATGAATTGTACGTCATAGAAGCAGGACAGATTTTTAAAAGCAATGGGGTTTGACAAGCTGCAGAGGTGGCCTTAATTGTAACCATGCAAAGAGCTACTTGTGCTACATTATTTGGATTTTATTATTTTGAATGTGTCCCAAGTATATGTGTCCTGCTTCAGAGCAGAGCTGCAAGCTGTGGCTAAGTTCACTGACATTAGCTATTGCTCATGAGCTAAGGAGGATTCTCAGCTAGGATATGCCAATTTTAAGGTGTAGTGTGCTGTCAATGCCATCCAAAGTTTGAACTTGTTCAGTGTCACTTTGGTGTTCTGTGGAGTTGAAAGGCTGAACAGCTACTGAAGGAGGTTTAGTTTGCCAGTAAAACTTAAACGAATACCGATTTTAGTCCTTTGAGCAGCAGAATTCTTTTGAACTCTTGTTGGCAGGGATCACAGGGATCAATCGAACTACTGCAGGCAGGATGTGTTCATTCAGCAGCAGCTTTGGTACCAAAAGAGGATTGTTAGAGCCTATTTTCCATTTAGCAGCAGGAATAAGTACTGTAAAGAAATAGGACTCAGTGAGATTGCATGATGCATAAACAGTGTGTAATCCTCTGAATGTGCAGGGAATTATATACGAATGAGGAATAAGAACAAAAATCCAGTTGTTGCTGTTGGAAATGTCTGGTGTTGAATATCCAAGTTTGAATTGTCAGTTTGGTATGCCTTTGTCTTCAGAGGGGATCTCTGAAACAATATAGCACTTCCTAGTTCCTCCTTCGGGATTTAATAAGAGAAGTCCAGAAGGTAAATGGATCTGTATTCAGTGATTTGATCTCTGCAGGTTTCTGTTTTGTAAATCAGATAAAATGCATTCCTTTTTACATTAGCAGAATACTCTGAGGAAAAAAAGTATTTATTTTTATAGGTTTCTGTAAACAATCATGGAATAAAACCTAGGGCTTTAGTAACTAGAAGCTAGAAAAGAAAGAGAATGAAAAAAAATACAAAATCTGATATGCGCTGCCCTAGAAGTTAGAGAATACTGAATGGTATAAACTCAGAAAATAGTAAGAAATAAGACCTATTGCAGAATCCAGGTTACAACAATACTAGCTTCTTTTTTCTCCTTTCATAGGAATGCTAGCATATGCACAAAGAAGACAGAAACACATTTAAAAAATATCAAGGATCAAATGATTTTTTTCTAGATTTTTTTTCTTACTTTCATGGAGACACTTCTGGCAAAGTAGTCAAAGGCTACAATTAAGGGAGTAAAAGACATATGCACACAGGCATTCATGCGTAGATATACATGCATATGGCCATACTATATCTAGGGTTGCAAATTATTTTGTAGAAATAAATTAAACACAGAAACAGAAACTGAAAGATCAGTAACAGAAGGATTTTGATAAACATAATACCTGCAGCTGCATTTCTGTTTCTATGAGAGATTTGATTTGATGTCCGCTCATGTTAGCATTTAGCAAAGAACAAGGCTTGGCATATGCTACTATGTATTTCCCTCCTACAGAGGACAGAAGAGGCAGCCCCCCCACCCAGCTATACCCCGCTATATTGTTACCTTATTGCACAAATTGAAAGAGGAATATTTAAACATAATTTGGAGGTTAATTTATAACAATTAGTTTCTCTCTTTAAAGGCACATTGGTTTCCTATTGCTTGAAATCTATAAAAATACAAACCACAAGAGACTAGTAAACCTTTCTTATTTTCTTAAAAAGAATCTGACTGAACTCAGTGCTTGAAAAAGTTCATCATATCTCTAAACCTTTTCCTTCTCAGGAAAGCATAGATGGAAATACATCACCCAGCATGCACAAACTGTTGAAAATAGAAGTTTTATTCCAATTATTACCCCCAAATATATAAGATGCTGATCGAATTGACTGCAGAGGCTGGTGGGGTTAGGCAGACATTATTTATTAAGTTGATATCAATGACATTGTCTAGAAGCATGTAATAGAGCAAGTTTTAGCAACTGGAGCTGGATGACTCAAATAGGAAACAGCATATGTTTTTAATAGCAAAGGGCAGTTATTTGTCAGGTATTCAGGGGTATGCAGAGGTCCATGCCACCGATCTCTAAACCAAGCCTGCTTATCTCTTGAAATAAAGTTTTCTAGCTCAGCAAGAGACTTTAGGGCTTAGTACAGGATTGTTTTAAGGATTCCTGTGGCCTTTGTTACAGATCAGATGAGCTTATATAACTGTCTCATAGGGTCCTTGGTCTAGTGAATCTTTTCACCAGCAAAACACAAGGGTTAATATATACTTCTGACAAAGATCACTCCTATTTTCTTCTAGCTGCTCTTAGAATCTTAGCTCTGAAATGGATTAACACTAAGTTGTATGCCAGTGTATTGGTATGTGGTTATGTGAAACAGGCACGTATCTCACTGGGCTTTTAAGTACTGTAATACTACATGTGAAGAGACAGCATGCTTTCCATTTTTTAGTTTAACTGAGTTGTGAAAAGTTGAGTCAAACCTTGGTACCTCAGGCAATATAAAGCAAGCTACTATAATACAGTGGCTAATTAGTTAGAATCACCATATCAGCACAGCTGAAGTTCATCAGTACTCAGCTAGATATATGATTCCAGACTTGTTGAAGACCTGTAGTGCCTGCAGAAGAATACTTACACAAAAAATTCACGAAAAACACAGGAACCAATTCAGGTGTTTGAGGGAAAGAAGAATCATAATGTTTTGTAATACACTCTTAAGAACTTACTTACAAAAGAGTGTACTAAGTTGGAATTAGGTAGTATGTTATTATTTTTATTATATAAAAACTAGCTTTCCCCAGTGTGACAGTGACACTGTGCAGAACAATGTGTTCAATCTAAATAAAATTCAGGACTTGATTTAAAGATGGATGAAAATTCCCATGTTGACTTCAATGAACTTCGGATTTGCATAATTTGATTTGTCAGCATTTCACAGAATCACAG
>WAAB01023470.1:0-11184 GCA_013389865.1 Piaya cayana | reverse complement strand
TTTTTTTAAAGTATAAACTCAGGAAAGAATGCATAATAAATAACAACACATTAATAAGAATGGTGGCAGGACAACATGATTACAGTATTTTGAAAATTGATTTCTGGCATTTTCTGTTGGAAGAAAGAAACTATAATTTTTTTGCCAATAGACTGGGAAACAGCAATTTTCAAACGTATGACACTAAACCTCTTGATAAGAAAAAAACCTGTTCTGAATGAAAATGAGAAGTTACATCATAGTATTTTATAATTTTGGGGTGATTCATTAAACATAAGTATGTACCATATATAATTGGGTGAAAGAAATTACTAGACAGAAAAGAGAAATAAACTCTTGTTATTCCTGTTATTATTTTCCAAAGAATTGATGAATAGGTATTAAATTATTAAAAAAAGCTTTGAAAAAAAATCTCTGTTAAATGTTGACCTATCCAGGATTTTTTTTTCCACTCCTCAATATGTCACAGGTGGATATTCCAGATACCAATGGACCTTTTAGAATCATAGAATCACCAGGTTGGAAGAGACCCACAGGATCATTGGGTCCAGCCATTCCCACCACCTTGTTAACGAATATCTTTTTATTGAATTTTGTGGTAATTAGGAGCTATGGCTCTCACTTCAGGACAACTAGGAACTTACAATTAACTTTGTTGAAGTGGAAACTGATGATAAAAATCAATCAAATGAACATGGGTTCTATTAAATCATGAGGGAGTGTTGAATCTCTGCTTCTCGGCTTCGTCTGCGTTGTAAAATGTGTCTGGCTTGAATTCCTCAATTCTGATTTCACTCACATGTCCCCACTCCATATCAGCTGAGAGGGTACGAATGCAACATTCCTACATTTCTGTCCTCTTAATCCCATTTCCATGCGAATAAAGCATAGTTTAGACAACTTCCGATGCTTATCAGTTTTTTGATGAGTTTATTTATGGCCTTGGGCTCTGCCAGGGAAGATTCAGGCTTGACATAAGGAAAAAATTATTCACGGAAAGGGTCATTAGGCAATAGAACAGGCTGCCCAAGGAGGTGGTTGACTGACCTTCCCTGGAGGGGTTTAAGGTGTGGGTGGACGAGGTGCTGAGGGACATGGGTTAGTGTTTGATGGGAATGGTTGGACTCGATGATCCGGTGGGTCTCTTCCAACCTGGTGATTCCATGATTCTACGAATGAAGGATTCAGGATTTCTTGTGCTATGTGTCGAATAGAGCAGCAAAGTCACAGCTGCAGAAATTCAAATAGGTAAATCATATGGAAAAAAAAAACCCAACCCACTCTGCCTATCTGGGGATATTGTTGTAAACCTAATTTAATTTGAGCTGTTTGTTTCCTATCTGTTTTTTCAAGATTACACTAATTTGGACAATAATTCATCTTGTAGTTTTACTGTTACCCCCGTTCAGGTTGTTTTGCTCTGCCTGTTTGCTATCTTATGATCTTGTGATTATTATGTGTCACCTACCTTAATCAGAAAGTTTAGCATTAAATCTTCCTCAAATCCACTTACCTCAAATTTTACTGCAACGAAGAACAAGTGAGTTGCCGAGTTGGACACACACATTGTTCTGTATTTGCATGGCCCAGGGTGAAAGAATTTTATAAAAAAAATTAAAAGATTTACCTGTTGAGTTCATAGGGTATTTTAATAAAGAAAATCAGTCAAAATACAATGGCGTAGAGTCCATCTGCCTTCTAGACTGTTCTATTTGTTCCATTTGATAGAGGTAAATGGGGTTTTTGCTGAATCAACATATTTTTTTTTAATGTGCTGAACCTGAGAAATTCAGAGAGTATTTGTTGAGACACTGGCAAGGACACTGTCTTTGGGAAAAGATGATGGGAGTGAAGATGAGCGGGACAGAATTCTAAGCTCACTTCTACATTTCTTGTGTAGTCACCTTCCCTGGAGGGGTTTAAGGGACAGGGGACGAGGTGCTGAGGGACACGGGTTAGTGATTGATGGGAATGGTTGGACCCGATGATCTGGTTGGTCTCTTCCAACCTGGTGATTCTGTGATTCTATGATTCTATGTGTAATGCACCTAAGAAGTCAGTTTGTAGCATAAAAATGTAGGAACTTCAGCACAAACACTTCAAGTAATTTGTCAAAGGCCACATAACAAGCCAGGCAGATCCAAAACTAAAAAACAAACATGCCTACAAACCTTTATTTCCCCTTCTAAGGGAAAGCATTTTCCTCTGATGTCCCTTTCTAGTCAAGTAATATACGCCTCATTAATTTTAAATAAAAGATAAAATCTCTATGTCCCTTCACGCTGTGGCGCAAAAGAAAACATTAATAAAATACATTCTAGAAAGGGAACACAACATTAAAAGTAATGTTTCAGCCACAGGGTCTGCCTTGAGCTGCAGGAAAATACTGAACAACATTAGATTAGTGTTCTTTCTAATGTTTTAATTTCCTTTTTCTGTCCCCCCCCCCATAACTATTTAAATTTCAAATTCAAAGCGTTGAGGACTTGGTCTCCTGAGTCAAAAAAATAATCACAATTCTGTTAATAATACCACACCTCCAGCCTTCTCAAAACCAGTTTTAGTTTACATTTATGTGTTTCTACCCAAAAATCGCTACCCTCTGATTTTCTCAGTTTTTATTCATTCACTCCTGGAAAAAGAGCATAAGCATATGCCAAAATTTGGAATAAATTCAGTGTTAGTTTGCTTATTTTGTTGGGTTTTGGAGCCCTTTTTGTCTTCTTTTGTTTCCAGTGGTATCAGGGTACACTGATGGAATAAATTGAGACAAAGTGTTATAACAGACACAAGAGAGCAGCTCTTATTTTAAAAAGTTAAGCGTCATCCACCTAGAAAAAAAATTCAATGAAAATTGAATGTAACGGGAAACAAGAAAATATTTCCTGAGTGTGGTTTATTCAGATTTATTTCCCATCTCCTCCCCTCTGCCACGGTCTCATTCTTCTTCAGATTTTTGAAATGCACCCATATGGATGATTATTTTGTTTATGAAAGTCAGATTGATGTTACCTTCAATATTGTGCTTGAGGTCAACTTTACATTTACCATCACTGACTGGAGAAATAAGGCTTAAGTGACAGGCTTAGGGAAAAATTCCAGCCTCAGAGTACAGAACGCAGAAGAGTAATTTTATATAAAAATTAAATTTAAACCAAAAAAATAATTTCAAACCAAGCAACAATTTTTTTTTCAGTCTTGCTAAATGAGACATCCCTCATCACCATGATTAAGTCATTATGCACCTATTATGTCTTGTAGCCTTGTTAGAAGACCAGTTTCAAACAGGAGAATCCCGTAAAATTCTGATGTTTATACCTCAAGATGCTACAGATCATATATACGTGGAGCATATTATCAGTTAATTTTACACTTCCAAGCTACAGATAGTCTGATAAAGACAAAGAGATTCTAAGTCTCACTGGAAGTTTTGTCCTCTCTTTTTGTCTAACTCTATTCAGGCTTGAAACCCACACGCTGAGAGTCCCAGTTCCCTTTTTTTTGTATCATTTTGGAGATGCGTGAAGAGGATTTTTGTCTTTGCTAACAACTAAAGACAAATCACCTTTTCTCCGAAAATATGCCTTGACAAAGTTCTGAGAAGAACTTGAAGAATGAGAAGGCAGCAAAGCGGCATCTCTACAAAGAGAAAGAGTCTCTAAATGATCAAAATCCTGGTAGCAGTAATGCATAATCTGATTCACAGAATAACCTCTGTCAAGGAGACTAGATAAATTTGCCTCTCTCAAGCTATTTTTTTTCCCCTTGGAGACTGGAGTTTGGATTAAGAATGAAATCTGTAATACCTGCATGCTACTTATTTCTCTATCAGTTTGGAAAGCCTGAATTCTCATATGTACCAGTATTGCTGAAAGTCAATTTTTATTTTTTTTAAAATAACTTATTTTCAAAGAGAAACATGCACATACTCCTAATCACAGAATCATAGAATCATAGAATCATCAGGTTGGAAGAGACTCACCGGATCATCGAGTCCAAGCATTCCTATCAAAATGATGCACTAATACATAAAAAATCCTAGAAAGCGAGTCTGTGCTTGCAAATCTTTAGCTTTCTTCTTGCCCCAGTTTTGTTATATTTCATTTATTCTCAAAATATTATCAAGGTCTGGATCAAAGGACAAGACCTTGATTGAAAGTAATACCAAATGCATATTAGATCTCACAGCTCTGTAACTACAACACATCCTTTTTTCTCTAAAAGGAAAGAAAATAGTATGGTTTCAGGTTTAGTGTTCTGGGTGTCAACTGGTTGATTCTGCAAATAAAAAAAGTAAAGAGTTTTCCTGGTTTGGGGGCTTTTGGGGCTTTTTGTTTGTTTGTTTTGGGGTTTTGTTTTGGGTTTTGGGTTGTTTTTTTTTTTTTTAACTACAAATATTGCATCATCAGAACAAAACCAATTTTAGGACTAAAGAGTGAAAAGGCGAAAATAGACAACCTGTGATGGGAAGAGGCTTAAACAGCACGTTATGGAAATTTTTCTCCTTCTCTCATCTACTCTTGCAAATAATATGTCTAATGTAAACACGAACAACAAGGGAATCACAACATGACTAAAAGAAAACAAAGATGGAGAAAAAAGGGAGAATTTTTTCCTTTCAGTTAAACTGAACTATAAAACCATGGCAATAACATTAAAGGGAAAAAGCACAAGAATTTTAACAGGACAGTGCTGAATATGAAATAAGAGAATATGAAATATGAAATAAGAGAATATGAAATATGAAATAAATACCAAATTTCATATGAGTATGAAATAAGAGTCAATTTAGGTTTAGTGTCATCACAACATAACCTCAAGTTTTAAAAGTCTATCTTAGTGGAGAAAACCAGGAGTAACTCAGAAGATAAACGGGTGAAAGTGAAGTATATTGCGGTTGGACTCGATGATCCGGTGAGTCTCTTCCAGCCTGGTGATTCTATGTTTCTATGATATATAAAATAATCTCTTTAAGTTTACTAGATTGTTCGCAATAGTCGCTGTTATTGTATTATCGGAGAGCTGTGTTCACTCTTTCAACTGATTTACAATGAATAAAAGAAGCAAAAGCAGCAGGAGGGAGTCCTAGAGTCAAAGAAGATTCTACTTCTGAAAATGCACTAACGATAGTAGATAAGTGGGATTTTCCTATTTTGTATAATTAGTTCTTGTATAGCTACAGAGAGTGCATATATATATATATATATATAGCATATATATATGTATGTGTGTGTATTTTTATATTTTTTTATATATATATATGTATAGCTTATTTTGGGTTGCATAACCTCTCTCATTTAGAAGTTATTTCAGATACACATGGAATAAAAAGGACACTAAAAGCTAAGATAAAAAAAAAAAAGACATTTTTGAGTTCAACTTTATTTTTTTATCTGTGATTTGTGTATTGGATTGCATCAGTCAGAAGTTTTTTCATTTTTTTCATTTTGCTTCCTCTAAACACCAGGTACGTACACGCCACCAGGCATATGAAATTCAAGTTACGTATTCTCTAACTTCTAAAAAATTCCAAGCTCTATGCAGTAAACTGATAGTTCTGCCAGCCATAAGAACAGCTTCTAATAACTGTTACTTTTTAAGAGGATGCATTAAAAAAATAATAATCTTGGCTTAGAAAATAACACGTGTACCTAAAAAGCACTTAAAATGAAAATAATGGAGAGAAGAGGTGATAATACATGACATTTTATTCCTCAAATAGTTATATTATTAGCAATTGCATGCTAATTTCAGAGATGCCAATGAAGTTATCATTAGAGTGATAGCGACTGCCGTTTACAAGTGTCAGATGTTATTTACTGGAAGCCAAGAGAGAAAAAAAAAATAACAAAAACCTCCACCATCCACCCACTTACTTCCCGACAAAACCCCTCTCTCTGTCCTCATTATTTGTGATGATTGATAGGCAAAAAACGGAGCACTTGAAAAAATAATAATTTTAATAGAAGCCAGCATTTGATATGAGAAGCGAACACTGACAAGCCTTCCATCAAATTTATTATCTGAAATTAGTAAATAAACTACTGGAAATCGCCCAGCTTCTCTGCAGGTTAGTGATGCCACCGCGTGGTTCTCATGCGTAGAATTTGGTGCTAGGAATTTACTGCCAATATAAATTTGAAACCTAGTCTGAAAAATCGATGCCTTGAAAAATGAAAGGAGGTTGTGGAGAGGAGGGAGCTGGGCTCTTTTCCCAGGGGACAGGGGACAGGACGAGAGGGAATGGCCTCAAGCTCCACCAGGGGAGGGTCAGGCTGGACATTAGGAAAAAATTTTTCCCAGAAAGGTTCATTGGGCAGTGTCAGAGGCTGCCCAGGGAGGGGGTTGATTCACCTTCCCTGGAGGGGTTTAAGGTGCAGGTGGACGAGGTGCTGAGGGACATGGGTTAGAGATTGATGGGAATGGTTGGACTGGATGATCCGACGGGTCTCTTCCAACCTGCTTATTCTATAATTCCATGATTCTATGCATTCCTTATGATAAGCCCTCCTCAGAGCATTTTCTTAGAATGGGTTTTTTTTCAGTAATGCACTTTTTTTGTTTGCTTTCTCCATTTATGCAGTATTTCGAAGCTCTTCATTTATTATTTATAGCAACAACTTTTCTTCATTGGCTGGGACTGCTTATTCTTCATTCTTTTTATTTATAACAATAATAATAGCAAAAGAAAACAAGCATCTGCTTGACTGCAGTTAATTATCTGGCTTTCCATACTCTGTGAAGAGTAAAAATAGCTACAGATTATTTCAAAAACTTAATATTTTTCTTGCTATGCTCTGCCCAACATAAGCAATACTCAAAGGATTTAAAATTTGTTTTTCCTTTGATGGTTTGGAGTGTTTAACTACTCTCCTATAATTTTCAGAAACTTCTATCCCTGAATTTCTATAATTCCTATATGATCAATTAACAGGAATACAGACCAACATTTGAAGAACCAAATGATTTATAAAGGTCCAGTTCAGAAGTTTGCAGTGTTGTTGGGAGCAGTTAAGTCACAAAATTCTAATGCTTGTTCCCCTGAAGAACAGGTCTTTTGAATTTTATCTCTAAGAGCAAAATAATCCTTACAGAATAAGTCAGGTCTTGGTTAATATTAGAATCACAGAATCACAGAATCACCAGGTTGGAAGAGAACCATTGGATCACTGAGTCCAACCATTCCCATCAATCACTAACCCATGTCCCTCAGCACCTCATCCACCTGTCCCTTAAACCCCTCCAGGGAAGGTGAATCAACCCCCTCCCTGGGCAGCCTCTGCCACTGCCCAATGACCCTTTCTGTGAAGAATTTTTTCCTAATGTTGATCCCGACCCTCCCGTCCTGTCCACTGTCACCTGGGAGAAGAATCATAGAATCGTTTGGTTGGAAAAGACCTTTGAGGTCAACTCCAACCCTTCCCTACTACCACTGAATTTTATCCCTGACCACTTCATCTACCCATTTATCAAGCACCTCCAGGGATGGTGACTCAACCACCTCATTGAACAGCCTTTCCAGTGCCTGGCAACCTTTCCAGTGAATAATTTTTTTCCAAAGGTTCTATCTGAACCTCCGCTGGTGCAACTTGAGGCCATTTCCTCACATCCTATTCCTGTGACGTGGGAAAAGAGACCAATATCAGCCTTGCCACGGCCTTCTTTGAGGTGGTTGCAGAAAATCACAAGGTCTCCCCTCAACTAGACTTTTTCTCTAGTCTAAACCATCCCACTTCCCTCAGCCGCTCCTCATGGGATTCATGCTTCAGCCCCTTCTCCAGAGAGTTGGACCCGTATAAGACAAGCCACAAACAAGCCTGATTCATTTTATGGTTGGACTCGATGATCCAGTCTGTCTCTTCCAACCTGGTGATTCTATGATTCTATGATTTAACAGTGGATGATGCATTAACAGTCACGTGCAATTCAACAGAAAAAAAATCACTTGGAAAGGAAAATAACCGAAATATTAAAATTTTAAAGCCTATTTTGAAATGAATCCTCTAAGAAAGAATACGAATTGTTTGCAGAATTGGTTTATGAGAAGCTGAAAGGGGAGGATGTAGAATAAAGTTATTTTATAAGAGAATGGAGTATTTCTAACCGTAGTATTCAGCTGATAACTGACATAAATTTATTAAAACCTAGAGTTAAAAATCCCATCCTGCTGCCACTGAAAAGTTAATCACAATGTGCAGCTAATCCCGGGTATCAGGATTTCCCCACCAATAAGCCCTTTGGTATATAAAGTCGACCCTATAGTAGCACATCGATGCTTTACATGCTCAGACTTGAACCCGTATGAACCATCTTAAGTTAAAAAAAAAAAAGAAAATGAAAAAGAACCACAATAATCAGCATTTGAGTTAATATAGGAGCATGAAAGGATGTGTATAATCATCTACTTAGTGGAAGCTGCTTGTGCAGTAATTCTCCGTAAGCGCCGGCTCTCCAGGCCTCTTGTAAAGCAATAAGAATTCAGCGCTTAAACAGACGAAAAACTATTTTCTGCGATCAGCAGAATAAATAAATAAATTAAGGCAGCAGCCGGCGTACCTAGCTGTAGTTCATTAAGGTTGTTCCAATAAATTCAGCTGATGAAAGCTCCCGACGCTGCGAAGAGCATCCTGCAACAATGAAAATGTATTAGAGCAGCTGTTAAAAACCAAGAACTTAGTCCTACAGCTTTAACCTGATGTTTTACGATGAGGTGAGGAAGCCTAATAGACAATTAGTAAGGTTTTTAATAAAGTTTTTAGGTTAGTCCAGCAGTGCAGAATAATACTAATATAAAAGTGTTAAGGAAACATTTTCAGATTTTTTTTCAACATAAAACAGTCTAGAAAAGTGCATAAGAGTAGAGTCTTAATAAGCCCGTGTGGTTCTACAGACACTTAGATTATCCAGCAGTGCGACTGCTTAGTGAGCCTTTTCCCATCCATTAATCTAAACAAACCTGCATGAAACTTTATCCCCAGTAAATAGCTTCAAAATTTTAAAAAAAATTTTAAAAATCACCATATATGTTCCTATAATATATTAATTTAAGGGATTTTCTAATCTGGTTTCTCAATGTATGGATGACTGATTGCTCTGAGTGGAGAATCCTATTTCAGTACAAAGAAAAATGCCTTTGAAGAAAATCAGTAGACACTTTTTTCAATTTTCTACTTCTTTTGCATAGGAGAGGGTAAAGCAGACACAGGGGCTTCAGCAGATCAGTTTCAGGTGGAAGGGATTTAGAACGTGTGTTGTAAATTGAATAATTAGCCTTTTTTTTTTTTTTTTAATGAGGAAGCATGCAGTAAAAAAAAGACACCTGAGACCTGAAGAAGGTAGTTTTTGATTGCAATAACGTCAAATTGAGCTGGACTGTTGCCTGGAATGTACTCAAAGATTAACTTAAAAACTTGAGGTATAGGGAGCATTGAAGAAAATAGTTGTTCTATCAAAAAATGTTTTCCTGTATTTACACTGTTGTATTTTTGACAGCTCAGAGGATGGATCAGAGCTATAATTTCACTTTAAAGCAATCACAGCAGAAAGAAAATTGTCATTTGTATCTCAGATTCATCTTTAAAGCTTATCTGATTGGCTTTTCAAGATCTGTAGAAGGTATTTTTGCTTCTTTCTTCATTTTTACTTGTTTCTTTCTTTGTTTTTTACAGCTACAGTGAAATATTTACAACCTTCCACACCAAATGAACAAGATAACGGGAAGCATCTCTGTTGTCCTAGGTCTCTGCAGCAGCAGGAATGTTGTTTAGGTGTCTATAAGGATATTTTGCACCCAGCGAAGGGAAAATAAAGTCCCAAATTCTTCTTTTATGACAGCTTAAGCCACAGAACTTTTAATGAAATCCATTTCTGATTGCATTTCAAGCTGAGTTCCACAGTGGCATTTCTGCCTGCTCCTCAGGTTTTCGGTTCCCTCCTGCCCTTTTCCTTTTCGTCTCAACAGGAACATCAAGAAAATGCTTAGAGCAAAAAGCACAGAACTATCTGAACCCTACAAGCTAGTACGTTAATAAGGAATAGAAACCTGGAAAGCTAAAATAATTTTAGATTTTATCTCCAATCATCAGGTCCTTATTGTCTCTACCAGTTTTCAATAATAATGGAAAATAAATATTACAATAATATTAATATTACAATCCTATTGGAGTAATTATTGCAGACTGATTGTTGAGTGGGTGGATATTTTTTCAGTTAATCTGAACCATCTAGTTCATAGGAGCCATCACACAGCAGAAGGTTGAGGAACTTTTCATCTGGGGGCAAAGATCAAGGAACCAAAACATGTGGTGAACAGTCAGGAATTTCACATTGAAATGTAGCCTGAAGAAAGAGCAAGGATGAAAATAAATTTCTAGCAAATACTTGCAAATTATAATAGGTCTGAGGTTGGTGACTCTTTCTCTGGTCACTCTGACCAACAGAAAGCTTAGGATTGCTCTCTCCTTTCAGAGCACGAGCATAAAACAAGGTAAAAAAACAAAGTAGAAAGGCAAAAAGTTGATTACATAGTACTTAAACTGTATATAAACTGAACTATGATTTTTTAACAAGTGAACTATGAATTTTAACAAGTTAAATAATAACTTTAATCAGACCAATAGTAAATTCTTGCCTTTGAATATAAGAGTTTCTTTATAACATTCTATTATGACAAGAAATTACTGCATGTGCAAGCAACCTACTCTTCAACTTGGCTGCAACTAATTGGTCTAATTGGTTAGAAGTCAATAGTGATTCCCTTATAGATTTCAACTTTCTTTTATCCCATTTCCTTTTGCTTCTCCACAATTAACTGTGACTCTTAGTCGTAGGCTGTTATTTACGCAGTTGCTACATTAACATTGCTTTCTTTTAAGGCACAAAAGAGCTAAGACAGATCTAGATATCATAGAATCATATAATCATAGAATCACCAGGTTGGCAAAGACCCACCAGATCATCAAGTCCAACCATTATGTCACATATCAAGGAGAAAACAATATAAAGTGTTCCCCTGAGCTGTAGCCTTACCTTGTTTTGATTTTTTTTTTAAAGCTACTCATGCACTTTCAGGCCAGTTTATATTGGGAAAAAGCATCATAAACAAGAAACTAGCAGCTGCATTACTTTCACCTGGTTTGACAATGGTCACATCTAAAAATGACTTGAAAGTGACCTACGTAACCA
>WAAB01023468.1:0-34588 GCA_013389865.1 Piaya cayana | reverse complement strand
TATTAGTCAACTGATGCTTCTTGATCTCTTGCTCTTCATTCCTTAGTGTTGAAATGGAGCTAAACACTACTTGCACCCCAGACCACATGTCAATGACTATCATTCATGTAAGCATCTACTATAACTCAAAGGTAAAAGCTTTCTGCTTTAAAAGACTGCAATTATACAGTTCCTGGCAAAGGTGTAGGACTGAGGACCAATTTAAACAGAAAAAAAAAACCCCAAAGATACATAGTGACAATAGATCACAGCCTTTGATTTTATATTTATATTTCTTTTCAGCTGAATCCCCATGACAACCATCGTTGACAAATCCTGCAAAATCATGTTTCAACACTTTTTGGAAAACCAGTCAATCTATTCCAAAGGTCCACAAAACAGAGACTTTAAGTTCTCTGTCCCTTTCCAAGCAATGATATCCCATGCAGTCACAAAAAGTGTAAGGAGCTAGGAACCTGGGATTACGTCTTCCCCCCTCCACTCCTCTTCCTACACAGGAGTACTGTTTCTGTCCAGGGGTTCCATATGAGAAATAAAACTGCTAAAGGGCTAGGTAGGATCACATGTTGTCCTATTTAAACACTTGTCTTCAAGGTAGTGCCCTACAGAGAGCAGTACTCTAACAAAGGAACCAGATAACAGTTTAGTGGCAGGAATGGTTGGACTTGACCCAAGAGGTCTTTTCCAACCTGGTGATTCTATAATGCCAACAAAGCTGTTGTCCAAGGAGTTCGGTGTTCCTGAATGCACACAAAGTCTACTACTCAGATTAATTTTCTGACATTTTCTGAGTTTCCATTGCAAAACCAGGCCTTGCATATTTCTTCATAGTCGAGCAATTTCCCCTCACCAGACTGAAGGCTCATCCATACTGCAAACAAAGGTTTACCTGCCTCACATAGTATCCATATTTTATAGAAGAGCAAAGTTTCAGGGCAGTCTACCCAAGCCTGGTGAGACCACCAAGGCAGTAACTTCACCACTCCCAGTACCTCATCTAGAGAGTTGAAAATTTATTTGGAGTGCCTGTGTGCTTTCTGCTTTGCTTTCAGTGAAGGAAAAGCTTTACTTTCAGGGTGTCTGATCTGGTGTGGCTGACCCTTCTGAGGTTTTTTTTTTTTCTTCCCTTGAACTGTGGCTTTCAAAACAGCTTTTATTTTGTGTTAAATTGAAGGAACTACCATCTTCAAATGTCACCACAGGTGTCCCATATTGGCTCCCCCAATCCACCTTGTATGAAAGACCTAGAATTAGAGTGAACTGAAGGCAAATTAAATCAGAGCCACAGAAATATCCAGAACTTCAGAGGTGGATGGACATTGAAAGCACCATGTCAGCTGAGGTTACCTACCAAAACCCAAGACAATACACGTTTCCATACAAATTCCACCCACTCCCTATTTTCTCCATCTCCATTAGAAAAAAGGTTAGGAAGAGCACCCTGTTGCTATGTTACAGTTGCCAGTGTCTGTTTGACTGAGGTTTCCACAGAGTAGCAAAACAAACTTGTTTCTCACAAGAATGAAACTGGTCAGGCAGAGCTACCAGCAACCAGTGTGCCCCAGTTCCTTCAACCTGAGCTTTGCTCCTCCACCACAAGCTTTCACTTCAGCCTCCATAGCAAGCCCATCATGGGAAGCCTCAGCAATGCGAGGAGCAGAGCTCCGCCGCTTTTGACACAACTATGAACTTAAAACTGTCATCCTGGATGTCCTGTTGAGATCGAGGATTACCTCCACTGAAGTTAGTGGAAGCAAAGGGAGTATTAAAGCCAGACCAGCGAGTAAAAAGAAATTACAAGCAAGTGCAGATGTCACTGCTATTTCAGCTTTGTCAGTCTGGAGATGAAGATACCTGTGAAAGTGCAATGGGTGTAATTCTCCCCTGATATGAGCTATCAGATATTAGGCTCTGGTCTCATCTATTGAAGTAAGCAGATCTTTGCAAAGGACACCACTCCCCCTTCTCACTCTCCGTAGTTACTGCCATTCTGCAAACTTTGCCTAAATCTGTAGTTATGAAGAGACTGCACTTTAAATGGTCCAAAGAAGCCTCAGGTTTTTAACATAAAATGGTGTGAGAGAGTCAGCAGAAGTTAAAAGCAAAGAGGTGCTACAAGCTAGCATATTTACAGGAACTGTGAGAGGTGAGAAGTCAAACCTGTCATAAGCTAACAGTATTTTGAAGCCATATGAGCTCTTTAGAGCACACGAAATAAACTGGAACTAGGCTGCTACCCATTCTTCAGCCCTGTTCAGTTTGGGGCAGTGGTAGCTGGAAAGCAGGTATAGGCTGAAATTTTGCATTCACTCATGTTACAAACGCTGTCTAGGACCACTGGAATCAGTATGACCCTGGCTTCTCTGGATCCCGAGACTGGAATTTAGCCAGACCACAACAACTAAAGGAAGTCAAGAACTTTGCACCTCTTCCCTATCAACTCCCTATCAACCTTCTTTTCCCAGAAGGCAAATTTCACTTAGTCTTGCCTAGTTTTATTTCCTCCCAGCTCGATCACTCCTCAAGATAATTATTTTCTGACACTTTCCATGTCTAAAAGTCACATCAGCCAGACAGTTCACCTTTCTTAGCACTGCTGTATTTCAGAAATACAACTGAAAGCAATGATTTAGAAGAGCCAGTGCTAATAAGGGTTTGCAGGGCATTAATGCCAATTACTGAGTATGTCTGCCAGGTCATATCTTTCAAGCAGAGTTATTGTAGGCATTGGGAAAACAAAGATTTCCATTTAGCTTGGGGGTTTTTTTTAACAATTTCCATTTCTTTTCTTTCCTTTCTCTTTTCTCTTTCTCTCATGCATGTATTAGACTCAGTCTTTAAAGGAAACTACATCAGATTAACACAATACTATAAAAAACAGCCCAAGGCCAGCAGAACTTCCCCTGCCCCCTCCAAAAAAAAGGAACAGTTATTACCATCTTCCAATGCCAAAGTTTTTAGTCTGTAAAAAAACACCCCAGCACTCCACAAACTAAAAGAGAATTTGAAATACTCTTTATAAGTGAAATTTTGGTTAGGGTTTTGAATTATTTTAATGGTTTAAACTATTTTATTTGTTCTCTGAAACAGTTAGCAAGATTTTAAATGGGGATTACTGCAACGGAACCAATCCAGATGACAGTTAATTTCTTAATACGTCCTAAGAGTTTCTCTAATCTTCTATCCTTTGCTGGGCCTCGGACAAGCTCATTTCCAGAGCAGCCCATTTGCATTTAAGAAACCTCATGCCTGTTTACATTTCCACATTTCAGCTGTGGAGTTTCAACCAATGTCCTTGCTGGCACTCTCTAATCCTCTGCACATTCCATTTCTAGACTCCATCAGTCCATCATGTGAATGTGATAGGAGATTTAGAGGTAGTAGCACAAGAGAGCAGAGTGAAGAGAATGACTATGTCTGAATCTTCATAGGTCAACGCATGGGCAACGCACCCTTTCTGCCCAATCAAGCCAAGCTGTAAAAAACAGCCTGGAATAAAGCCAGCTATTCCCTAGGACTCACTGCGTCTTCACACTCAGCCATAACCTTTTAATGAAAGGGTTACTCTGGATTTCTTACTATGTGTGTCAACCCTCTTGCCTGCTTTTTTTCAGTTCTTAAGTCCTAGTTCTTCTACTGTTCTTTGTCTCAGACTATATCCCACTTGCACTATAAATGGAGTAGGCTATTTAGGCAGTATCGGCTGAAGAGACACCAGCTGTCCAAAGGAAAGATCATTCTCTGAACAGAAAGCTGGACCTTGAATTCAAAATGTAGTGTTTTCCTGCAGATTTGATTGTTAGCATCAACTCATCAGAACAGGAAGTTAAAAATCAGCAGAACATGAGAACCTCGAATAACAGTTAACTGGAGGAGATATCAGCATGACCAGGAGTAAAATTATCAGCAGTGCCCATACTTGCAACCGTACCAATGCAAATGAGGTAGGAACAAAATAAAGCAAACAAAACCAGATTAATCTCAGTATGGAAGGGGATGGAGAGAAAGAGAGAAACTTTCAAAAATTAATTAGAAGTAAAGAAGAATTTCTGTTTTAAGTCTTCATAGCAAACCTCTGCAAACTGCCCAAACCCACAAAAACCTTTCCCAAATTGAAATGCCACCAAGAGCCTGCAAAGAGCAGCTTTTTAAAAGGTCAGAAGAGACAGCAAGTTAACATTTCACATGTACTTACTGAACTAGGTAACACAATTTTCTCTGTGTTTCACATTCACATAAACATTTCCCAGGTTACAAGAAACATTAAAGCTGAAAAACAGCCTCAGTTATTTGTAAGTCTCCAGGGTCTGCTTAAATTGTGAATTCAGCTCCTCTTCTCCCATTCCCAACAGATGCTGACTCCCTGGCACCCAGAGCTGGATAGATGCTGTACTCACCAGCTGACTGCTGTACCAATACAGCGATGATTCTTTCAGCACACACCAGAACTTTTTCCATTTGTTGCCGATGAAAGCTCCTTTTTCCTTCTTTTTGTAGAGCCATCCTTGGCAGTCTGCTTGCCCCAGTTCCTTACACGATATCCTCCGTCGGCTCATTATAAAGAACCCTGAGCCGTTAAAAATACAGTGTTCAGCTTGTTTAAAAGCACATTGCTAATTAAAGATATTGACCTTATTTAGCAATCTCAGCAAGTGATCCAAGCATATCTTGAAATACACTTATGTCGTTCAGTTTTATAATAGCTGTGACAGTAACGCATTCATTTGAAAAGCACTCTGATGTGCAGAAACAAAATAGCAAGCTATATATGAGGCAGTCACTAATTAATGCTGATAACCATACAAAAGTTCTTGTAAATTAACAGGATCAAAGGATATATTTAAGAGAAGCATGCACGTATCTCCCTTCACACATCTGCACTGAACAGAATTCATCTATTTGAGTCAGCTAGAGAAAACTATTATACCAAGTGCATGAAAACCACTAGTGTATGTGTGTATGTGCAGGCAGCTGATTCTACCTCACTGATTTCCAGCTTTGATTTAATTAACATACCACAAGGATTTAGTCCAAAGGAGCAGCCCGTTGTCATTTTTCTTAGAATTGGTGTAAGAAGCAGTGGAGTTAAGCAGCCTTCCACCAGCTGAAGAGCAGTATAAAATCCTCACCCTCCCAAGAACAAGATATACTAAATGAAAAAAACAAAAGAGGAACCCAGAAGAGAAGAAAAAACAACCTCGTATTACCTTGACTTTTCTTTTTTGTCTTCTGACGCAAGGGAACCTGTAAGAAATGCAGGAAGGAAAGAGAAGAGGAAATTTCAGATTGTGTTGCAACATTTGTGTAGAAAGGGGAGGGGGAAGCTACAGAAGGACGTGGTGGTGATGCTGGTGGTATATGCAGAATGGAAACATAACCCACTCGCTGCTGTAGGAACATTAGTAGCTGAAGCATAAAATGTGTTAATTAAAATTGATGCATATCTAGTTGAGCAATAGCAAATGTAACTATTAAACATGTCTATTTTCTAGGCTTCCTGTTTTGCACCCACAGGCAGCTTCTACTTTGCTAGGTGTTTACCCGAATTGTATTCTGTGTTCAGAAGTCAAAAAAATAGAAGTTAGGTCTCCAATATTCAAATGCTTCATTACACTCCACAATGGGAATTTACAAACATGGAGAGAATATAAATACATGCCAGGTGTCCAATAGTCCTTTAGTTCATTCTAAGAAATTCTGAGAAAGAAAAATACATGCATTTTCCACTCTATTTAGTGCAGAGAATACATATCCCATTATGAAAATAAAAGTATGAAAAAAAAAATCACACAAACCTGGCAAGTTATCCAAACCATAAAACAGAAATATACCAGAAGTTTGCCCTGCCATATATGAGAGCTTTAGTCACTGCAAAAATAACACAATGAAATTATATTTACACATTTGCAGTCTGTGTTTCATCCCACATAAATACATTGAAAATGAAGCTAAAGCAGAAGACCACAGACTGAAGAAGAGGTCATTAGAAGTTGAGGTGTAGGATTTAAGTAAATGCTCCCCAGGCAGGCTAGCTGGTCATGGAATTGCGGACAAAGCACTTGGCTTCTCTTTGCCTCTACCTTTCCATCTCAAGCAAGGGAACAAAAACATCCACAATTTTCTGTTTGTTAGAAGGTTTTGAAGCTTCTGGATGACAAACGCTGGAAAAGATGATATATGATTTTAAATGCTTGGCCACAATGTTGCTATGCAAAGCTGGCAGCTATCTAATCAGCTGCAAAGGTACGTTATGAACATCCCTAATGCAGCCCCTCTGCCTAGCCATCTGGCTTTTCAGGAAAACAGAAACCTATTTTATATTATTCTTTAAAGATCTGATGGTTATTCTTACAGGTGAATTAAAGGTAGGTAAAGATATACCACCTGGAAATAGTAACAGAAGAGACCACTGCTACCAGTGTTTAACAAGACCTAGAATTTTTTCTAACTAGTGATCTTTGTAGCATTTGTAGTAGTGCAGCCATATGCCTATCTGGTGCCTATTTGAGATGACCTGAACAACATGTGGGAAGTTTTACCAGGAATTAATAATCCCAGACTCCTGAATAATCATCACACTCTTTTCTCTTTTATTCCTCTTTTTTTTTTCCCTCCAATCCTACCACTGTGCCTCTCTCAGACTATTCTCCATGACAACAGACAAAGAAAAGCAATGAGAAAACACATTAGTTCAATTGGATACTCTGCTGTTTCACCCTTTTGTACAGGTCGCCCTTCATGACTTCATTCTGAAGAAGTGATGCCCTATTTAGAACACGTGGAAATAATACATTGCCTCAGTGAATCAATGGGTCATGCTGTCACACTAATTACTGTCTTTTAGAGCTACCCAAAGTGGATAACATAAATCAGCTCTCCTTGAAAAGAAAATATGTAGTAAGGCAACATCACATCTTTGCCACACTGCAGTGGGGTCATTTCATCTTTAACCAACAAAGTTACACAACAAGAGCAGCAATGCAGAGACAGGATATGACTCTCTAGACAACCAAGGAAGAAGTGGGTCTTTCCACTAACCCTGTCAACGATCTGAAGCAAAATAGCATAGTCTATGGCTCGTCTGCCAAGAAAGGGTAAAGATTAATATTATGCAAGTCATCCGTTAGGGCCTGCTTTATATATAGGCTGAGGAAAAATGTGATTATGTAACAAGAGCTTAGGGTAGCAAAAAGATTTTACAAATGTGCATTATCCAGAGGCAATGATAGTATCCTGTTGTGAGTTGACAAAGGTGAGGTATCCCCCCATCCCTTCATATTTTGTTGGAGGAGCTGGGAAATTAACGAGGGAAAGAAGAGCAATTTCCCCAGCCAGCTCTACCTTGATTTTGCCTAGATAAAAAACAGTGACAAATCTTTAAAAGCATCACCAATCAGTGAGATTTTGTAAAAGTTAAGATACATTTCTGGGTTTTTTTCCCCAGTATGTCTGAGCGCTGAAGTGAATTTTCAACAAATTAATCCTAAACTTGTAATTCAGCAACTTCTGAATGTTTTTGGTGCTGTTCAGAAGGCCAGCATTGTCTTATAAAAAAAAAAATATGATGTTTGGTCTACACAAGAGAAGCCTGTAATCCCAGAATGCAGCAATGAAACCCTAAGTTATTCACAAAATTGCCTTCCCAAATTTTGTTGATTTTTAAATGGGCAAAAGCAACCTCATGCTCCAAAGCATCTGTTTGGAGTCTGATAGATATCTTATGAAATAAACTGTTTTCATCTTAAACCAATAGAAGTCTATAATTAAATGAATCTACAACCAACAGGTAATAGATTCAGTTTTCCACAAGGACATGATGCATTAACAAGTCTCTAGAGGCAAATCACTCCTCAGGTAGTAAATTAAAAGTTCCTTTCTCTGAAAACTGGCTTAGAATCAGTCTTCCAATGAGCCTAGGTGAACATTGATTAAAAGATACTCTTATGTTCCACTCCTAGTAGGAGACATTAACACCAGTGTGGAGCAAAGAGAAAACTGTGGAAAGCAGTTATTATCAGTAAAAACAATGGCACTGACCAGGGGTGTAAGAGTAGTTACAGATGTGAATGTAGTCTAACTACCAGACACAGTCAGTGGAACAACCTGTAACTGAAGCAAATGTTATGATTTTACTAGATTTCTGGCAATGGTGGTGGTTTCTCTATAAAATCACAAATTCAACTGAAAAAAACATATCAATAAAGTCAGATCTATTTCTAGCTCTTGTTGTTATCAGATAAAATCCAAGGGCAATAATTGTCAGAAAGCTCTGAAATAAAAGCAGAATGTTACAGCTATTTGCAACTTTAGCAGGGTCATCATTTCTTGTATAGTGCTGGCCATATAGGGTAGGTTTTGATTTGACCTGAGGGCTGAACAAGATGGGACAATGATCCTGCAGGACAAATCAGGCTTCAAGCCTGTTATCCATTATTCCTGCACTTGGCAAATACATCAATGAGCCAGTTCAAATGGAGCTGTAGAAGAGAGCACAGTTCACAGCCATTTCTGTGCCAGGCAGGCTACACTGATAAACAGAAAGACACAAGAGAAGTGGCAACTTCTCTGAGAAATTTCTGTCAGTTTAGAGATCCTATTTTTCCATAGAATCATAAAATGGTAGAGCTTAGAAGGAACTTCTGCAAGTCATCTAGTCCTACACCCCTACTCAAACAAGAACACCTACAGCCAGTAGCACAGGACCATGTCCAGACAGGTTTTGAATACCTCCAAGGTTGGAGACTTTACAACGTATCTTGGCAACCTGTACCAGTGCTTGGTCACCCTAACAAAAAGGGGTTTCCTAATATTCAGAGGGAAGGCTCTGTGTTTAAGTTCATACCCATTGCTGTCACTGGACATCTCTGGCTTCTTCACCTTTGGACCCTCCCTTCAGGTATTTACATGTATTAATAAGATTTCCCTGAGTACATACTCCAACCTAAACAGTCCCAGCTCACTCAGCTTTTCTTCACATCTTGGATGCTCGAGTCTCTTAATCATCCTCGTGGCCCTTCATTGTGTTGCCCCCAGTATAGCCAGTTCTCTCTTGTACTAGAATCCAGAACTAGACACAGTGCTCCAAGTGTGGTCTCTATCTCATCAGCACTGAATGAAGGGAAAGAGTCACCTCCCCTACTTGCTGGTAACACTTAGTCTAAGGTAGCCAAGGGTACCATTTGCCTTCTTTGCAGCAAGGACATGCTGCTGGCTTGCACTCAACTTAATGCTATGCAAGACTCCTAGGTCCCTTTTGAGCAATGGTGCTTTCCAGCTGGGCAGTCTCCTGCATAAACTGGTCTCCCCTAGCAAAATCATTTGTCATGGATTAACAGGATGGGTTAGAAATGAGATCCTGGTCCCTGCCAGGCAGCAAAGCTCTCTAGACTGTCAGTCGGACCTACAGATGGGTGTCCTGTAGCAACAGAGTTGTACATCAGCAAGTTCCCTGAATGGCCATGACTCACCATTTCTTCCTGGTAGCCTTGCATGGTTTACAGTTAGGCAGACTAGATCTTTTGCTGCTAGTCACATCTGGATTCCTGTGAATACTGAGGGCAATCAATCTATTTTGCAGCTATAAGTTCTCACATGAAGCAGAAGCCTTCCTCCTGCTACTAAAAGTCATCAGCTTCCATCTTTTCCCTTCTCCAGAGATTTTCCTTAGTTCAATAACAGGGGTAGACACTGCTAGCTTCTCCACTGCAGGTGTGGACTGAGGCTTTTCAAGCTGTTGTGTCTCAAAGAAGACCATATGTATCTCCCTTTCATCTTATTGAGTGTTCCACAGCCTACTCACCTCCTCCCATATCTTCTCTACCTGGTGGCACAGCTCCTCCAAGATGGAACACCTCCTGCAGGTCAGAGGGCCATTCCTCCCTCAAAGAGGAGTCTCAGGGATTTCCTGCAGCCTGGAACCTTGAGACCTGCATCTGCCATCTTAGACAAGCTTAGTCTGTGTGGAAGACTCTGCCCAAGCAGGGACAGCTGCTCCCACATCCTTTAGGGAAACTGTCCCATTACCATCATTCCTAAGACTGTTACAGCAACACAATTTCACTTGAGCCCCCCCCTTACTTCACTCTTTCACACACTGCTGCACAAACTGCCAGGGGATCTTAAGACAGATCTCTCCCAAGGGTCAGTTAACAGGTGCTTGACCCTCTCTAACCAGAGAGAACAGCAGCAAGGATCCAGGTATCCTGGGGCAAGAGTAGGCGATTGCTCTCTTTAGAGCCTGCTACAACTTCCTTAAGCCCACACCCTTGTGGCTCCCCTTACTTTGACACTGCCCAAGAGTAAGGATTTGCAAAATATGTATCATGGAGGCTTCTTTTCAAACGGGTGGTCCTGAGCAGTCATCGCTGGGAACCAACCTTGGGTGGGCAGCATCCCCTTGGGGAGCTGCCACAGTCAACACAGCCCCAAGGGATGCGTCTGCCTAGAGACTGAGGGGCTTGCAACCCACAATCTCCCCAGGAGGGTGAAAAAAAAATGGGGCAAAGTAAGCATATGAGGCTGATTTGGTGGGGAAAAAATTGTTCTACAAACAAAAGCAGAGGTGTTGGTCTAATATGGAAGACCAGATTTCACGTCTAGTGAAGTTTGACTCAATACATGAATCTAAGGCAACAAAGGCAGCTATGGTCAATAGCTTATACTCTGCAGAGCTGTTTTTTCCTTAAGCTTCAAGAGCTAGTCAAGTATGTGGCTAAGAAGATTCTTTGCTAAGTTCATGCGTCCTGAGTTACTACTTTCTCATGCATTGAAGAGTAGGACTTTGAAGTGACACCAGGATCATACAGTAGACTTCATTTCACTCTTAGAGCAGGCTAGGGGCAGCCTATGATAGCCTGTCCACTTGGTCTGGACCATAAGCAAGGTCTTGTCTAGATATTGATGCTGTCCACAATCTTCTATGATTAAAAGGACACAATTCCAACATACAACCTCTTCAGCTGATCAGTAACTCTGATATAACTTCAATTATACTTACAAGAGTATTCCCATCAGCTTCCATGAATGGTTTCAATGCTTGGTGGGAAAGCTGTAAAGAAAGAAATTTTTTTGTTGTTTTGGGTTTTTTGTTTTTGTTTCTTACTTATGTTCTGCATTATATTTTCATGTAACAAGACTTCATGGTAGAGTAAAAATGTGTCAATGCCCTGACCTGCTAACTTTACCCTTCCCACTCCACCCATGCCCTCAAAAAAATCCTTTTTCGAAGAAAATGCTATGTTACATGATCTGATTTTCCAGATTTAGAAGTCAACCAGTATTAAGGAACACTAATTCAAAGCTATTCAAGATGTTCTATGAAATAAAGAGAATAAGACTCATGGATGTTGTGGAGGGGTTGTGTTCTGTTTGGTTGGTTTGGAGTTTTATGGCATGGTTAGGAAATGATTAGAAAATAAGTTAAACTAGGAGTAGGGTTTTCTGTTTGTTTTGGGTTTTAGTGCCAGCAGAGTTGCTATAAAACTCACCCCTCTGCATATGGAAGAATCATTCAGTAAAATGGGAATATATATAACACACTGTTGAAATGAGGAAGAGAGCATTTCCAGAAATAGAATCACATTCCAGAAGAATTTCTAACAAGAATTTTTTCTTGTTACTAAAACCAGTAATTTGAGATATAGGTCAATCATCATACATAATATTTGTTTTGGTTTGCAAATAAAGTGTGAGCCCAGAAAATAAATACCCACCTACTGGCTTCCAGCAACTGCAAATCAAAAATAGAAAAGCAAACAAATACTTTTTTTTTTGGCTTCCAACAGTTTCTGTACAAAAATAGAAAGAAGCACTTTCTCTAAGTGTCTCAAATTGGAGTAATTTGATGAGGAGAGATGCTACAGCAAATTGTTTCAAGAATATTTATAAATCATAGCTAATACAAGCAAGCAGATGAAGCACCTTTAATGTTAACATTAAGCCTCAAATATCAAGCCAGAAAGTAAGGGAATAATGACCAAATTATAGTAATTATTGTTACATGAAATCGTTTTGCCTATCCTTTCTTCATTGTAACTGTGCTTTGGGTTTGGGCAGGTCGGGGCGTAATTATACAAATTGTACTGCTTTGAATCAACCACTGTACCCAGAACAAGAGAAAAGTTAGTTAAAGCAGCAAGGAAAAGTTTCCACCTGTATGCTTTTGCTTAGTTTCCAAACACTGGATAAGCAATCTTTAAGATAGCATCTGATTTTCAAAAGCATCACTGACTTCTGCCTCATTCTACTTAAGACTATGACTACTTATCTATTGCATAAAACCCCACAAAAGGTTCACTGCAGAAACAACTGTCATAGACATAACGTGACTGGTTGGACTCGATGATCCAGTGGGTCTCTTCCAACCCGGTGATTCTGTAAGTTTATTTCTCCTAAAAATAATAAAAAACACCAAAAAAACCCGAACTGAGTGAATTTATTTTTGCTGTGGATAGCATGAGGATTTATTTTTTGTCCATCAAGAGTACTCAGTTGTTGCAAAATCAATATTTCAGAAGGTATAATCTGTTTATCTCTGCAATACAGTAAAATAAGGTTTTCCTTTCAATTTTCTGCAGACGCGTTTTGGGAAAACCATGCATCCTTCCTGAATGAACAGATGAATTAGGAGAAAGAGGTGGCTAAATGTGGCCACTCAAGAAAAAATAGTGTACACCCATCTTAATGAATGACCCCACATCAGTCTGCAGGATCTGTCTCTGGGAATTATAGCTCCTCAGCCCACAATATTCCCATTCTAGATACTGCAGTTAGCATACCCAGCTGAGCCGTGTCCCTCAGGTGCCCTCTGTGTGATGGTAGGTGGCCACACCATGGCAGCCCACGAGTGTGCCCAGGGCTAGCAGTTCTGCTAACAGACCTTCCCAGTGCACAAAAGCTGCACCTGAGCTCAAGAGGCTGGCGAGCCAGCAAAAGATTAGTAGGAGACATTTAAATTCATATCACCAGGAGGGTGTCCCTATTCCTAACTAGAACAGCTACAACAGGAGACGACTTGGCCCAGAGGCACCTCACTTCACAACACTTTGAGCACTGCATTAGACTGGAGTGTACATGCCCATGAGCGTACATTTGTCCTGGCTTGGGTGGACATGGAATTTGAAGTGTGGTCTTGCCCAAAGCACCAACATGAGGATGTGGGATTCCAGTCCTTTCCATAAGCCTCTCCATTTGTCACAAGGCAAGATCTAGGAACAGGAGGAGAGGGAAACCCTCCAGCCTAGACATTAAAGCACCCACATGGAAAACCTACATGAGGAATGCAGTCTGCTGAGATAGATGTTCAATTCACTAAAACCACAAAGTGGAACAAATCAAAATAAAGCAAGGTGCTATGAAAACTTTCCCACTCCAAATGGTTTTATAAAGAAGAAAAACTTGAATTTCTCACTTTCTGGAAATTAAAACGTAATAGATCTACCATATAAAAGCAAAGGGGATAGATTTACCCTATCAGTTTCTAAGCCATACCTGCATTTCTTCTGCTTTTTTAGAGGTGCCTGAAACAACTAACTTAATTTCAGTCTGAATTGAAAACAGTATGTCAAAAAGTTGATTCAGCTAAATGATTATTAACCTAAGTCTGAGGATTATTTTGACTCTACAATTGAACTGTAAGTATTAGTTTGCTTCACTAGTACCACTTCACTCCCGCTCATTCAAGAAGACTAATAAACAAGCAGGTGCATGAGTAACAGCTGATGCAACAAATGTGGAAACAGTGACTTTTCCGAAATATCTTGCAATAATTTCCATTTGATTACATCATCTCTTCTGAAATAAATAAAATAGTCTCTGTTAAAGACTACAGGCAATGTTAACAGTGGAAAAAAAGAAAAAAAACCCCACAGATTCCAACTCTTCTAGTAGCAAAAAGAGGAATCTTAATTTATTAGTAATATTCCTGCTGTAGAAGTCAAAATCCACAAGGCTGGACACTGTCCCTTACCAGTTACAAGCTATAAAGAGTATGCCAATCTGCAATGTTATTGTTATAAGCCTGCCAAATAGGCCTTCCAGGCATGCCCAGATGACATCCAGAGTGGGCGTATGCCTTCCTGCTTCTGAGCAAAATATTTGAGATATGTAACATGATTCAAACTATTTGTGTTACTGAAGTAACCAAAATGTGTGTAGCTCAGTTCCTGTTCAGATGGCAGTGACACAGACTACTAAAAAGTTGTTTAAAAACCTGCTTTACCAAGCACTAAGTCACAGCTGTAAGACAAGCAGCAAAACAAGGGGTTTGCCTGCCTTCTGTTACTATTTCTCACTCCAGTCACCATCTCTAACATCTCTTCTTGCTTTCTGCTTATTTATCTGTCTGCAACAATCTGCGCTTCAGTGGGCAATGAATTGACAGGCAATACGAAACTAGTGATAGTGCTACAAAATTTTCCCAAAAAAAAAAAAAAGAAAATCAATGATTACTTAATCACATGTCTCACTAAACAAACATTAGGAATAGCACTGCCCCAAATTATAGCAGTGCTTGAAGCACTGTCCTGTGGCAAGGAGACTGCCTTATGTAACAGCCCTAAATTATCACATTACTTATAATTGGGGGCAGTTGCAACAACACAGGGGAAAAATAGAAGTGATGGTAAGTTCATAACTGCCCTTTGGGTTGCTAGAGATCAATTTAATCTGACCAAACCTTACCACTAACTACTTATTAGTCAGATCTAGTCAGTTACTTAACTGGTTAATTAGCTATCTAAATTGACTATCTTACTTGTACAAGAAGTCTCCTGACTTGCAGATTATCTTTCCTTTGCCAGCTCACTAGTAAAGTTGGACATTAAACCAGTGTTTTGCCATGGGGCAATGACAAACAGACATTAAAGCTCTTTTCACAGAGTTCATGGACTATTTCACCTCAGTTAATTTGTATCCCACCCACTTTGTTCCCCATGACTTTGTGTTTCCAATTGCAGAAGAAATTACAGATTCATCATTAGCATTCAAAACAAGTCCATTGATTATAATCATAATTGTCAGAGTATACCTTCAAGCTTTGGCCACAATGGATAAAATTAAGCTTATTAAATAAAAGTCACCCTTTGCCAAGCCAAAAGATTCTTACCACAGGCCTAGCAGCAATGAACTTATTTGTCATGTTATAACACCATTGGTTATAACCTCATTTCCAAATGCATCTGCAATGATTCAATCCCCTCACCTGTAAGCAAATAAAAAATACAACTTCTGACTTCACTTGAGAGAGGGGCATGAAAAAGAAGAACAAAGTTCACTGCTGCCATCTCAGAGACAGAAAGGGTCTGGAGATATCACCCTGTTTGTATCACAGCCAGATCCTGTCAGTCCAGCTGAGAAATCTGAGAGCAGCAGGTTACAGGTGCTGGCAGCTCTGAGCAAGCCATTGCAGGACCCCACATTCACTGCCTTCGAGAGGAGAGAGGCTGGGAAGAAATAAGAGGTTCAACAAAAGAGATGGTCCAGCTGAGTCTGTGATCTCACAGACAAAGATGAGAAATGAAAATGGTGTGCTAAGCGAAGTATACCTGTCCTAAACGTGAGGTTACATGCAGACTCCTTAGAGTTGAGCTGATTATTAGCGTTATGTTTAAAAGTGAAGGAGAGTTCTCAGAAACATTAAGTGCAATTACTACTGCCTCCTAGATGGCTCTTTTGCTGCAACAGGCAAAAAAAACCCCAGACAAAGTTGGCTGTAGAAATGGTTGAAGAGTTAATGTAGTTAAATAATAAGGAAACACTTCAGGTCTGAAGAAGCACTTCCCTGGCAATATGCTCTCTTACAAAGATGCCACTGTTCTTGTATAGCCCAAGATGAAACAGAAGAGGCAGGAAAAAAAGGCTCAAAGCCTACAGCCCCTACTGAGACAACAATCTAAGGAGCATTTCTTGAAGCAAGACCTGGCAAAAAAGACACAGACGAAAGGAGAGGAAGCTTTGTTCCCACTCGTTTTTCAGATCAGCTCTTCAGCAAACAGTTTTAAGGGAACACCTACAAGGTCCAGAACTTTAAAAAAAAAAAAAAANAAAAAAAAAAAAAAAGAGGGGAAAGGTGTTTCCCTACACCCCCCAGCACAAAGGCATGAAACCACTGTATTAATGAAACATGGATCATAGCAGTGAGAGCAACATGAGACATTCTCACCAGAAGGCAGTTCTAACAAACACTTGCTATCCAGGCATTGCAGAAAGATTATTGCATCCAATGGAGAGTAAAAATAATTTAAAAAACATTAATCATACCAATAAGGCACTGCAAAATGTTCTGTGAATTTGAAGGTCAAAGTTCAGATAAAAATAGAACAAAAAACAGTCATCAAGACAAAGTAATTTTCTGAAATAAGATTTTTTAAATTCCAGAAGTTAGACTTGACATGGGGAAGCTGCTTGGCACACTCCAGATTCCAGCTCTGCTCCACACCATTTCAAGAACAAATTGACTTTGAGGTCCTTTGCCCAGCACAACACAGAAGCATCTTCCTTTTTGCAGATTTTTGCTATTTTCTCCTTCAGTGGACCTCAGGATGAAAACCCACCTCAGAAGGAGGAGTACACTTGGAGTTGAAATGGCCTTACCACAACATTACCAGTCTATCCACACACCGCTAGAGGTATTTTGTGGGCAGTGATAATCCTATTTAAGGCAAAACCATGGCTAGAGCAAAAGAAAAACTGTCCTTCCTATGTTTACAGCTGCTCTCAGGAGCACTATGGACAGATTTCTTCTATATCCAAAACCAGAGTTACCTTGAGCAGTATTTCCCATTCTGCCACCCTGACAAGAGATGTAACAAAGATATTCAGTCCCATTACAACTGTCACAGATCCAGTGTAGTACATCAGGATAAGATCACACTTCCAGCTCCTGCATTTGAGAACAAAAGGCCACAAAAAATTGCTATTGTTTGCAGCCTCTAAAGCTTATATGTGAATCCTTCTCTCCTTTCTTCCACGTAGGCAAACTTCATTATATCAACAGCACTACACAAAAAGCCAGTGTTCACACT
Organism: Piaya cayana; assembly: GCA_013389865.1. Classification (NCBI taxonomy): domain Eukaryota; kingdom Metazoa; phylum Chordata; class Aves; order Cuculiformes; family Coccyzidae; genus Piaya; species Piaya cayana. Next base: position 17,567 of record WAAB01023468.1, on the reverse strand, counting down.
TCCAGAGAAATAAGAAGAGAACAAGTTTTTAAAAGTAAAGCAATATCATCATGCTGATAATTACGAAGAAATCATCAGAATAAGAGATAGCTGAAGTCTTGCTCCTTCTTCCATCAGTCTTCCACCTCCATGTTCACAAAGTACACAAAAAACAGAAGTCTTGAGATATCCGTTTCATTCATTAAAATAATCAAGTGCATTCAAGAGTTTCTTCCTCCCCACTTCACAATAATACATGAAGCACAGGCTCTGTACTCAAATGTCACCTCTGCAGTACAACAAACAGTGGGGCAAGGTATATCGATGGAAAACTGNAGGCCAGCTCCCTCCTCTCCACGAACTCCCTTCAGGTGGTTACAGAGAGCAATGAGGTCTCCTCTCAGTGTCCTCTTCTCCAGGCTAAACAACCCCAGCTCTCTCAGCTGCTCCTCATAAGGCCTGTTCTTCAGCCCCTTCACCAGCCTTGTCGCTCTTCTCTGAACACTCTCCAGAGCCTCAACACCCTCCTTATGGTGAGCGGCCCAGAACTGCACACAGGATTCAAAGAGTGGTCTCACCAGACTGAACTGTCAGACTGAACTAGAAGAGAGTAGAACTACTGTTGCACTACAGTGTAATCTGTGCAGCCGTAGAGATTTACACGTAGAGATTTTTGCATGTAGTCTTTTCCCCATGAGTAAAAGACTTCTCTCAGGAACAAGAAAATGGACAAAACAGTGTTGCTTACACCAGAGCTTCTCCAGAGAAATTTAACCAGCACTCATTCTTCAACATCCAGGTCCACATGCTAGCATATAGCATGAAGTTTCACCTGGGTCCAGAACAGGTAGTCCAGCAAGGTGGGCAGGCAACCACCACCCCAGTGCTGTTCTCGGTATGTCTGAGTTAGAGCAGGTATCAGCTGCTGAGAGGCGAAAAAAAAAAAAAAAAAATATTAACCTCTAGGATAGAAACTCAAAGACACAATGAGAAGGTGCTCTTTGAAACATTTTGATCTGGGAATCCAATTTAATCATCCATGGCTTCTCTACTCTAAACTACTGCAACAGTAGATATGGTTTTCTGTTAATCACACTACCTTTCATTATGTGTTCAAATAGCTACAAGCTGTCTTTAAGTTATATTTGCAATAAGCAAGAGAAGAAAGCCTGTTACAACACACAGAGCACAATAAGAAATATCTACTAGAAGACAGACTCCCAGCCACTATGAAAAGGGAGTCTTGTCCAAGATGGGTAGCATCATAATCTAGATCATCCTGGGAGCTGAAATAAAAACTATGTAAAACTTGTATTCCTTGCAAAAGATTGGTGCAATACTTATCTGCAAAAACCATCAGTGCCTCTAGGCACGCACGTTTTACTATGATTCTTGCTTCTCAAACACTAAAATCTTTGCCAGAACATCTGCACACAAATAAATCAAAGATGACTAAGTACTACTTTACGAATGCAGAACGGACTACATGAGATACTTACGTCTTGAATCCTACAGAAACTAACACTTTCCCTCATTCCTTTTCTGTAGGGTTGGCAACATTACAGTAAAATCTGAAAAGGAAGTACACTTCTGTAAAAGTGAAGGTACAAAAAAACTATTTACAGCAAACCAAAAGTGAACTTTGCTCTTTCACAGGAAAAATTTCCAGGTTTTCTGAGAAGATGAAAATATTTTTGAGATGTATTTAAAGCTTTCTCCTTTAAATGCCATTACATTATGGCTCTCCTAACACATCACAAAGTTAAGTCTTTGGCCGTCTCCTTTTTCTAAGGAGAGATGCTGCCTTCATTGTTTTTTCTTCTAAACTAGTCCCTAGCTGTTTATGTCCTTTTATATTTAGATGAATGAATGCCAATGTCCTTCAAATTTTACATAAGAGAAGCAAATAGACAAAAAACACTTTTAGACTTTCCAATGATAAAGAAATACTCAGGAATGTTGTATATTTGTCATTTGCTGATTTCTCCAGCTTTACTCAATTGCATGCCACAACACATCTTTTTTCTCTTGGCATCTCAAGCCTTCTGACCAGATATTGTCATTTAACACATCTGTTCTGCAAACTTTGTTGAGCATAACAAGGTTGTAATAGCCCTGTCTTGTTAAATTCATGGAAAAGATCAGGAAGATTAAAAGAGCATCAAAAGGTTTGAGTATAGCTCCTCTTGGCATACCACTGGCAGGTGACAACTGAATTACTACCTCATGATGGGTGACCATGCTTTTCAGACACACAGGCATGACTAGAAACACCTCAGAGAACACACGGAGCACAAAGGAGAGCATCTGAACACAAAACTCCTTCTCAGTACCAGCAAGAACTTTGTCTCCCTGGGTGAGACCTGTCCATTCCACCTTCATTTTTTCAGTGATGAAGAAATACCACAGAATCATTTAGATTGGAAAAGGCCTTCAAGATAACCAAATCCAACCATAAACAAACACTGCCAAAACTATCACTAAACCAGGTGCCTAATTATCACATTTACATATCTTCCAAATGCATCCAGAGATAGTGATTCAACCACTTCCATGAGTGGTTTGTTCCAGTGCTTGACAAATCCTTTCAGTGAATTTTTTCCTAATATCCAGTCTAAATCTCCCTTGGCACAACTTGAGGACGTTTCCTCTCATCCTATCACTTGTTATTTGGAAGAAGAGACGAACACCCACCTCACTACCACCCCCCACCCTTTCAGGTAGTTGTAGAGGGACATAGTTGCCTCCCCTCAGCCTCCTTTTCTTCAAACTAAAAGACCCAGTCCCCCCTCAGGCACTTCTTGTAAGGTATGTTCCAGACCCTTCACCAGCTTTGTTGCCCTCCTCTGGTCACGCTCCAGCAGCTCAATGTCTTCCTTGTAGTGAAGGGCCCATGACTGAACACAGTATTCGAGGTGCAGCCTCATCAGCACCAAGCACAGCACNCTCTCTAAATCAGAAAAAACAAACTTCTATAAAAAACATACAGCTTTGAAGGAAAGCCTCAAGCTCCGCCAGGGGAGATTTAGGTTAGAGATTAGGAGGAAGTTTTTCACACAAAGGGTCATTGGGCATTGGAACAGGCTGCCCAGGGAGGTGGTTGATTCACCTTCCCTGAAGATGTTTAAGGCACAAGTAGACAAGGTCCTGAGGGACATGGTTTAGTGTTTGATAGGAATGGTTGGACTCCATGACCCGATGGGTCTTTTCCAACCTGGTGATTCTATGAAATGTCTTCCTTTCTTACCATAAAAAAAGAAAGAGAAGGCAACTACTTTCATATAGGACAACAAATTGGATGAACAGTCTAATGACTTAAAGACTAATCAAATTAAAGTTGAGGTGGTTTTTTTTCAGTTATATTGTTTTAAAATATTATGTCATTTTTTTTCTTTAATCTTTCCTTTTTGCTGAAACATATACCTCAGCATAGGATGATGAAAACATTAAGCAGAATCAAACCACAATATCATATCTAAAGTTCATTATGTCTTGATTTTAAAACATTTACCTTTGAAACTATTACTGTCCTTAGATTTCAATTTTAAAACTTACATAAAAGTGACAAACAACATGAAATGCATTCAAATTCCCAGGAACATTGGCACAAGAAATCCACTTCTCATGAAGCAGACAGAATTTTGACCAATCTGATTTGTTGAGATCAGTGAGGAGTTTAAAAAAAAAAGCTACTTCAAGCAAGAAAAATTTTTCTACTCCAGAGGACACTTAAAATGTTTGTTATTTTACAAAATAGACACCAAACATCTACCACTCCAGACTGTCAGAACATGAGCTGACCACAAATATTAGGATAAAAATAATGCTAAAATGTTTAATTCAAGATAGCCAAAGCTGAAAGTCTACAGGGTTTTATAAGTAAGGTCAGAAAGTCAAACAGCTGTTCAAACAGGACATCAGTCAAGTTTTCAGCACATTTCATAATGTATTGCATGTGCAACCAATACGTTCATCATTCACTTCATTAAAAGTGAAATAATAGGGAAGCAGCAGTGGAGAATATACAAACTTTAAATGAGCACCCAACATCTTTGCACATGTGCAGGCAGGGATATAGAATCCAAGCAAAATATCATGTGACATAGTATAAAAATATTAGGAGAAAAAGTAGCTGTGACTAAAGCTGTCCAAAGTTTTCGATCAGGAAACAAACAGGCTGGAACACAATCACCGCTTGAAAGTTTATCTCATCAAAACTTAAAGTGAAAGAACTGGAGGAAGCACTATGAAGCATTTCTCCAATACAAGACCAAGATGTCTTTTCTGTGGTTGCAGGAACCCAAGAATAAGTTGCTGTGATACACTGTTTTGAGGATTCTATCTCCAGAATGCATTTTTACTGGAAATGTAGTTTGTACTGGGCACAGACAATATATTCTGAAGACAGAGAGCTGCTGGAGGATCTTGCTTATCCCTGCAATGACATGTACTATGTGGCACCTCAGACTAGAGTTTTAATCTTCATATCAGCAGGAAGAAAAAGTTCTGCACGTTGCACAAGAGTCCAGATAGAGACAAGATAAAAAATCATACCTAAAAAAAAGTCAGTGCACTGACTAGTACATCATCACCATAAATATTACATTTAAATTGTATTGTTATTTCTGTTTCCCCATCCCACACACACTTACTGCTTTCCCTCTCCTCCCAACAACAAGCTGGGAAAATAATGCCTCCTACTTGCTACAAACAGCTTCGCACTGTAGCTTTCTGAGAACATTTGACCATATGACATGATCTCCATTCTTCTTGCACTTTGAGATCCACACCAGTCATTTAAAAACTGAATGAGGGAGCTGCAGAAATCTAAGGCACAAAAGCAAGTTACTGTGTCAGCTAACATTAAACACAAAATAGTTTTAAGCTAAATTGAATCGTCTAGCAGTTGCCTTCGTTTTAGATTAAGAGAAAATAAGCACAATGTATATGACTTGGCTAGTACATTATTGTGAAGGTGCTTGTATCCAAAAGCTGTTCCTGAAATAAGCTTATAGATTTGGATGCACCAAAGAGTAAGTTGTCCTGAGGCCTTGTAAGATGGAATGAGGATAAGGAAGCAGCTACACAGTTGTAACAAAGCAAGGAACTATGTGAAGTGATTCACAGCATTGCCACCCAAAACGCTGTTGAAGAAACATTTCCCAAGTATCAGTAATAGGGATTGCAGTACGTTTATTTCCATTGTAATGAACAGGGAAGAAAAGAGAAGATAACTCCTGACAGCTTCCATTTTAAGACAGAATACAACAGAAGGCTGTAGACAGTAACCTGAGTCCAAGACAACAGAGACAAGTCATCAGCATCACAGATTGTTTTCTCATAATGCCTGAGTACAGACATATTCAAGGTTTGCACTAGTGCCCTAGCAAGTGGCTTTGAGAAATAGAGATACAGTATTTTCAAATGTTTGCAAAACTAAGAGGGATCCCAGGGAGTTCAAAGTGATAATTAAGGCTCTGTATGTTTCATGTTGCACAGAAGAGTAAGTACATAGGCTGGGAGATTTTAAGTAAAGTGAGAAAATTACCCTTGCAGTGAGTTTCTGAATTGATACAAGGTGGTGAAATGACTTTTGTCAGGGCCAGAGAATAATAGATTTTGGTAAATATGACATAAGATAATGACAACTTGAATAACAGTTTACTTTTGTGTAAAGACAGTGAAGACATATGAAAGCATGTGCAAAATTTAAGCATAGCTCAGAAATGAGAGCATAGAGAACTAAAGAAAGCACTTGGGCCATAACTTCATTGTCAGGAGAAAGGATGCTTTAGGAGAGGAAGAAGTTGACCATGCTGGATCCAATTAAAGGCTGAGCCACAACAGGGAAACAGGCCAAAGCACATTTGGTTAAAAAAAAATACAAAAAAAACCCAAACCCAGACAACACTGTTATAGAGGTAGATATGTCCTTCATAAGAGGAGAAGCCATTCTTTTATCTGTGAGTAAAATTACTCAGGCATAAAGTGCAAAAGAAAAATGGATCACAGGACAGGATCTTTCAGTAGATCATAAGAGAGTGTTCTAGGGTATACCAAGACTTTCTGAGAGACAATTTGGGTCTCCAAAAATAGGAGAAAGACTGGTAGACAGAATCATGGATGATGGTAAGGTTTTAAGTGGAGGAGATTGAGATAAAAATCAAAAGGTAAGTGCCAGCATAAAAAGATAGCAGAGAAAAGAGGTTTTTGTTAGTTTGTGTTTAACAGAAGAAATAAAAACATGCAAGAAGAGAGAAAGGGGAGAAGAAACTAGAGGAAGTTCTGTGGAAAAGCAAGGAAGTCAAAGGAAAAGAAAATCCACGTGGATGAGGAAGCCATATCTGCAAAAGAAGCAGTTAAAGAAGTAGTAGGCAAGGTAAGGCTACATCATTGTGTTGATTCCCAACACTACCTCCTTCCCTTGGAGGCAGCCAGCAAGACCTGTTTGGAGAAGGAAAATAACAATAATACAGGGACAACTGAAATATACACACAGACAAAAAGCAGTTCCACTAAGCCAGAGGCAGGAGACAGAGCTGAAGGAGGACAATCACATCCATTTTGGCAGAATTCAGTCTACTCATGGGACTTATGCTAGAGATGCTACATAGCAAAAGCAGACACTGGAGGGCAGCCACCCTGCAACTTCACAATACAAAAGAAAAAGTGAACAATCAGAGGGTAGAAGAGAAAGCAGAAGAAAATACATGTGTCATGAAAGCATAAATACAGTGCGAAAGCACAGGCACTTTGATGAGCTGTATCTTTAACTGTATGCACTGCTTTTCAGAAAAATCCTTGAGACACAGAAGTGTCACTCTGCTCCAGCTGAAAGGGAAATTGAGATGCAGAAAGGAGCAATATGTATAGTTTCACACGCAACATTACATCTGTGCCCATCTCTGTTCTGTAATTACTCAGCAAGATTTCATTAAGTAATGCATCAAGCAGAAAACTAGCTACATTGGCCCATAAATAGCACTGGGTGCATTAGCAGGTGGTTAAGCGATCCTTTGAAGACAGTTCTGGACATAAAATAATGAAATTATTCAATATGTCATTTAGCAACCCAGTGCTTTCTTGGTTACTGCTCCTACCTCAAGATGTAACACAAACTGAGAACTTGCTAGGACCTCCACGTGACAGTCTGATTAGGAGTAAGCTGCTTATCTGTACCATTTAATCAAGAGAGTGCACACAGTGCACTCACACAGTGTGTGTGCAGTCACATAGTGTGTACAGTGTGCTACTTCTGCATCTTTATCCAAACCACTCCTCATCCTAATTCACTCAATGTCATCACTGTTAGTTTAGCTAGATCATGTGGGAATGTGGAAAGGATGGACTTCAGGGACAAAGGGACTTATCTGTAATTAATGAGGACAAAATAGAAAGCATCTTAACAACTGTGGAATTTCTTCAGGCCCTGTCACCTCACTGACTTCCCAAGCTACTTCATACAGACTGCACAAACACTGGTGGAAAGCATGTTGCTGAGAACACAGCATACAGCTGCTGCAGTCACTCAGGGAGACACTCAAAAAAAAAAAAAAAAAAAAAAAAAACAAGTGAGATGCAAATACTGCTTTCTGGCTGCCCAATAACTCCACAAGAATCAGGTGTGCCAGTATGCACAGGGACAGGTAACAAACAACTTGCACAAGTTTATGTGAACAGCTTGGCATTAACAGCTCATCATTTACAGACCAAAGCAGAGCTTTTTGTCATCATATTTCTTCCAAGAACTGGTGCAGATGCAGTCACGGAGCACACTTTTACACTATGTTTTAGTGGATCCTTTCACCTTTCCCATCCACAAAATCAGTATGACTTCCAGAGGGAAAAAGGTGTTGGAACACAGCATGTGAAGACCTACTCACTCTGCTTCAATGAGCATACTGCTCTCTCAGGGAAGCACTGAGGCCGCATCAAAACAGTATGTCATTTAAAAGCAGAGAGCTTCAGCATCCCTGGCCCAAGACATGCAGCCTCCGCCATGCCACAGGACTTCCACCTGATCAAGACATGGAGACGCACATCAGAGTCAATGCCAAGACAGAGATGGTGCAGAGGAGAAGGTGTGGAAAGATTATTTCATGATAAGTTTCCAAGCACTTGCTTTCTCTGTTATGAACTGTCACAAACCATTAAATGTTAGCATAACTGGCATACAGGAAAATTCTACTGAACTGAACTGCATTTCCTAAGCAAGTATAATAAGCCTTCTAAGAGCAGTAATTAATAACACTGACCTCAAAAAAGATACATATTACCCTACACGCCAAAAGGACTTGTTGGAAGCAAGTAGGTAAATGAATGATGAAACAAGCTGTTAATCTCAACTTTTACCAGAGGCACATTTTGTTGAGATAAACTCCAGTACGGAGATACAGTATTGTTTCAGGTTTTCTGTTTCAGTGTAAAGAGCAGGAGATCTCAGTTCCAGATGTCCTTTTGTTCACTGTATGAGTAAGCCCATTCACAGTACTTATGCTGTGTGTTTACTCACGCAATTTCATGAGAAAAACCTTAAAATTAATCTCTAGAAAATTATTCTCACATTAAAAACAGAATCAGTCTGCTCAGTGCAGACACTACAGCACATTGGAGTCTGTCCCCTTATTGCACATTAAATATTTTCTATATAATACTAGGTTTGTACATTTTTCTCTAGGAACCTAAAATCAGTAAAGGAATTGATTCCATTTCTATATTACACACTTGTCGCCACAAATATTTGATTTACATTAAACAATCATGACTAGACTGTCACTCTGTCCTTTGACTGATCTTAGAATATAACTGAATTAACCTTGTCCAAAGTAGGAAACATTTACATAAATGCCTCCAACTTGTCCTCTCTCCACAACTCCATTATTTCTAATCATTTAATTCCCCAATTTCATTTTTTAAACCAAAAAGGGGGAGCATAAGATCTATTATACCACCCTTAAAAAGGGTAACTACTTGCAAGCGTCAACTTCCTTTATCAAACCAACTAAGCATTGTTTTGTCATCAGCTAAACCCATTTAAAAAAAAAAAAGAAAAAGAAAAAAAAAAGACTAGATACCACTAAACAGAAAAAACTAATATCAAATAATATTCATCACATAAGAGGAAAGAAATAAGTTACAGTCTTACCAGCAAGGAATTCTGACGAACAGCCACGCTTGTTCTGTCAAGTCTTACACCTCACAAAGCAGAGCGGAAACTCCTGCAGAAATTGGTTGCAGTTCTGAAATTGCCCAAGAGGAAACTGGTGTCTCTTTTACAAGTCATGACTACACAAACCACAAGCCAGGCATCAAACTAAGTGCTAAAAAAAGCCATGCCTGCCAGAACTCCTAATAATAGAACCAAGCTAGGTAGAAATGGTGTACAGGAAAGGACCTAAATATTCAAAATATTCCCAAATAGCCAATTTTATATTTTTTGTTTCACAAGTGGGAAGGGTAAACTGTGCTATCTAATACTTCTCTACTCTAGTACTTCTGAGAAGAAGCTCTGAATGCATAGTAGGAGACAGGAGAAAGAATATTATGGATGCATCATAACAAATTGCGCTACCCTAGCCTCAGCTCAGCCTCTGTTGCTAACACAGAATGCCCCTTCAGCCTCAGCCTCCCAAGGGCCCTCTGGGATCCAACCCTGCACCTCGAGGTGTGGGAGAACTCAGGGCAGCCTGAGCCTAGCCACATGGAGGCCAGGGAACCCTCAGGACAAAAGGAAGAATCAGGCATGAAGCAGTACTGGTTTGTTTTTTCTGAGTCACCTGCAAGCTGTGCCCCAGGAAGTACCATGCTGGCAGGGATGGAGCTGATAGCAATGCCTGCAGAGCAGCACATAGATCTATTATTTTCAAACCAACAATCTTTCCAATTTTACATCTTTTACCACCTGATGCAAAAACAAGACAAAATGAACAGCTCTGTTCAAAATGAGACAGGAACCTCAAAGTTGTATTTTCACAAGGCTTGGGGAACAAATAAAGCAAAAAGGCCTTGTAGCTTAGGGTATTTTTCTAGCTTGGGTATTCAACAGCTTCAGCCACAGGCATATGGGCTTTAAGAATAAATAATCATCTAATTATAGCACAAATATCTAAGTTTACATTGTTCTTTCGACACAACTGTACTTATTACATGTATGTTAGTCTAGAAAAGACAGAGTGCACACTGTAAAATCTCATCCTTCTACAGAATGACAGGCATTGCTAAGTATAAGGTAGATCATTTTGTGCTTTGATATGAATTTTTCCTTTTTGACTCACTGGAATATTACAGACTGGTTTCTTCAAAGTGAGACAGAGCGATGCTGCTGTAATAGGAATTCTCCCTTGTTTCCTCATCTCTCCTGGCAAGGAAATTACGGCATCCAAAAACAGGTACAGGAGACATGTAGAGATCCAAATGTTTTACTACTGATGATGCATATTACAGTGCCACCTGTAGGACACCCAGCAGAAATTTTACTTGGGCCTTACCAATGCCACAAAATCCAGTGATAATTCTAAGGCTTTCTAGTAGCCCTGGCAGAAACATAAGAAAACCAAAACCAGATGACCCATATCACTCTATGAGGAGTGACTAGGAAGTCTTGATCACATATGGGCAACATAGTTCTTCCACGTTCCTCTGTGTACCCAGAAGATAATTTGCTGTGAAGTTCAATCTTTTGTGGGAAGGGGATGTGTCCGTACCATGCACTCACAACCCATGCACATGAGAGTTTGTGCCACAGTAGGCAGGACATAACTACCACATCCTTGAGAACTTCCAACCAAGACAGATCATGCTTAAATTGATGAAATGAGAAAAGTTTCCATTATGGCTGCATGCTTCTAATTTTACTTGTAATTTAGTTTTTATCTATTGAATATGTAACTCAATGCATCACACTTTGGTGACAGGTACTTGCATTGCATGCATACGTTACTTTGCATAAACATTGGGAAGCACTCATATCCTTCAGAATACACCAACCAACTTGTTTAGTGTACTTCTCTCTTCTGCCCTCCTCCTTTTCCAGAGTTATTTCCCACTTTCAGAACCCAAAGCTAAAGTGATGTCTGTAAAGACTTCTATTATTTAATGATACACAGTAAAACAAAGGGAAGTATATGGACCTTTGTTGTTAGATTTCCATTAATAGCATTAAGTAGAAAATACTCATCTGATGAACCTAAAAGAAGAGGTGTAAGACATGTTCAGAGGCAACTTCTGCTTTATGTTCAGCTGTGGTCAAAAACAGAACGAAGTTCAGAAAAAAATGAAGAAGCGAATGGTGAATATAATGGGTTTAAGAATGTTTTTGTTTAAATCAATAGTAGTTTTGTGCAGAACATGGTAAAATAACCATCACCAACAAACAATTAAAAGAATTCTGTGAGGCTAAAGAGCAAAAAGTGAGAAGAATGATCAAGAATTGCCAGGAAAAAGGGGTCTGGGTTTAAACACAAACAACGTAGCATGGCATGACTGATAAAGGATTCAACATAAATATTTAAAATACTGATTTATGTGGGGAAAACAATTATCTCAGTCATATAAACAAAAAGGGAAGGAATACAGAGCTAAAGTAACACAAAAAAAATAGACAGAAGGAAGTGGGTTTGAGCGCAGTATTTGGAACTCATTGCTGCAGTAAGCAAAGCTTGGAATTCATTGCAGAATTGAAAATACTACTTTGTGAAGCCAAACAAATAGTGATTTGCTGTGTGCAGAGAGCAGTAAGCAAGGTAATTTCCAGGAACATTAGTTAAAACATACATGGCGAATTTCACAACATAAGAAAACTATTCTCCCAGTTTTACTACCTTCTTACAGCCACAGCATTGACAGAGCAATAGAACTTCAGTACCTTCTGAGGTAGATGTTGCACATTACAAAAATTTCAGCAGGATGAGTGATGTAAAGCGTGAAAAAAAACACATGCATAAAATTGTGCAGGTTTCACACTGTAAAAAGTTCTAGATTTTGATCCAGCAGGGTGGATGAAGATGAAACAAAAGAAAAATTTCTAAAGGGATTTTCTGGTCTTTGGCAGTTTTCCAGCGTGGCTACAAGGACACAAATCTTGATGGGAGGAACCACAAGAATTTAGAAATTTCCCATTCCCATTTATCTGGTAAGGTCCCTATAAGGAAGGAAAAAGAATTGTGGAAGCAGAATAACCAAAATGTACCAGGAACATAAGGGCAGGTCACAGAGATGGGAAGAGTAAAGTTTGGTGAAAGCAGGCGGGTTAAATTACTTCATTGTATTCTTACAGCAGATTTCTGTTCTATTGGATCTGGACACTGCACAGCATAAAGTACATCTAGTTGAAAATTCTACACATAGCATCTGTACTTTCTCCTTGAGTGGACAGCAGTTGCCACAGGAATCAGGAAAAAGTGGCTCAGTTAGCAACTTAATTACAATAGAATCCCATTAGGCACTGGGTGTTTTATTCAGAAATGCTCTGTGAACATCTGTTTCTTTCCAGACAAGAATGTAAGGTAGTTTTTGAGCCTTTCTCTCCCTATTCAGCCAACTGAATAACCAATGAATATACCAAAAGGTATGGGAAAACCACTGAATGCAGATTACATATCACTTAGTAACAAAACCCATTGGTTGTATGACTTCTGCCACAGCCTGCAGAGACCACAAGTGGGATGAGATGAGTCTCTTATCAACCAGTGTGATATTTGTCGTACCTATCTGTTGCATACAAACCAGTTGCTTCTGGCACTTGATTGAAAGCTCCCAACTCCCACTACCATAAAGTTTACTTTCCAAGCAGTACAGATGTTACAGCTTCCTCTGTGAGGTTTCTTTTCTATTTTAACTTGTTTCACGCAATGAAGTGAAATTGAGATTGAGAGCAGAGAATGAGCACTCAGAGGCTCCAACCCAGACTCTTGCACTGACCGAGCGCATGACTTCAACTGCTTTCATGACTTTACCACAACACTTTTAAAGGTACACGTTAATAACCTACATCAGAGAAATGTTATGAAAATTCAGGGTACATCAGCTATCTTTACAATGATGGCATTACCAGAAAACATCTTTAACGCGACCAGAAAATTGCTTAAACACCTTAAAAACAAACTCTAACCAAATTTAAACATTAGATAGTAGTTTTATTGCAGCTTTATATTAACCAAAGTGTTTAACATATGCACAGAATCTTAAATCCAGCTATTTGCTTCAAAGTCATTTCTTGCACAACCTTATGCCACTGCTTTCCTTTCATCTCTGATAAAAAGTTTTCAGCAGGTCTAGTCATTTTAACTCTACAGCTGCTTGTTGCAGCTGTATATGTTCAAAATGCAGTCACCTGCCGGAGAGTCTGCAACTGCTTCACATTATAAACCTTCACACAGACAATTTCATGACTAACCATGTGACAGAAAATGGGTGTTCCAGAAATACTGGGAATATGGTGGGATTATGATAAGGTCAGCAGCATACTGAACTGTATCAATAGTAGCATCGCCAGCAAACTGAGGCACATAATCATCCCCCTTTGCTTGGTTTGAACCACATCTAAATACTGCATCTAGTTTGGAACTCCCAGTATAGAAAAGACAGTAACAAACTGGATCAACCTCAGCAGGAGGTTAACAGCAGCCCCTCGTGGGAAGGGTAAACTATCAGTAGAGGGTGGAGACAGGGTTTTCCCAGCAGGGCATGGCAAGAGGGTGAGATAAGAGGTAGAAATTGAAAGAGGAGATCATACAGTCTGGATACAATCAAAACCTCTTCCTGGGAGGAGAGTGGGACCAGTAACCCAGAGATATTGTGCAGTCTCCATCCTGGGAGGTTTTCAAGACCTGTCTGGATAAAGTCCTGAATGACCTGATATGAGATCACAGTCAAGCCTGCAGTAAGCAGGAGGTTAGACTGAGACCTCCTCAGCTCTGAATATGAGCCTGTGATTCCCTGCTAGATTCAAACCCCTCTAACTAGAAGATCAAAGCTTCCACAGTTGCTACTTCCTCTTTCTCTCTCCCTTCCTCTCCCGCAGCATTCATCCCTGGCACAGCAATGAAGCTACCAGGATGAGGAAGGTAAAGGATACTCTCCAGTTACTTTCTGCCCAGCTATAAATTTTAGCCTTTATCCACTCCCTCAGCTTATTTGCATTTTTCATCATCAACAGTCATAATAAAGTGGAAGAATGGAATGAAAGTATTTTGTGATACATCTTACTAATGATGTGAGTCATTGCGGTCTAGTGGTTGAAATGTCTATTTTGAATAGGCTCCTGTGCTACTAACTAAGAAGAAGGCTTCAAGAAATCTAAGTCTCGCTGTTCCTTCTTTAACAAGTTATTTTTTCTCTAGGTGCATATATGCCTCAACAGGGCATTTAAGCTTGATAAAGGCTTAAGTCTGGAGATCTCTAAATATCTTGAGGAAGACAGCTCACTGTTGGACCTACTGCATCAATGAGGAACATGAAAATATCAGGACGAGATTGTATTCCGATTGAACAAAACAAAACCCTAAAACTTGTGCGATACCTCTATCAACACTTTTATATTATTTATGACAGCAGTTCTGTGCAAAAGCACTGAAAACTTTCAGTGCAGGCACATTGAAGATATCCCACCTATTTCTGCTTTGTCATAAGGTAACAATGGTTTAAACAGCTCTCAGAAAAGCCTTCCAAGTATTCTTTGATTAAAAATACAAGATTATCTATGGTATTGTCAACTCTGACTTACAAGCTCATCACCAATTAGCAGAAATTTGTTTTCCTTTCATACCAGAACTGACCAGTCCTTGGAAAGCTCCTCTGAAAGCAGCAAGATTCAAGTAATTGGAAAAGAAGCAAAGAGTCTGTCTGCAGTTCTCCACCCCCACAGCCAGTGTGACTCAGTGGCATTGCCACATGCTGTTCTTCACCATTTCAAGCAGGACTCAGAGCTCATCCACCCCATCGCTACTCCTACAGAGTTGTTCCACTGCTATAAACAGCTGCCAAGACCGAAACAACTTGTCATGCAAGGCTTTGGGCATCACAGCACTTCAAACTCCAATTTTATTTTATTTTTTTTAGTTCCAACAGTTCCTGTCTATTTCTTGTCTATTCAGAAGAGATGAAGGGGAACAAGAGTGAATGTTATATTGCAGACTGAAAAAGAGGAAATGGGAAGGCAAGACGAAAGATGCAATTAAGCAAGCCAATGGTACAGATCACTGCTTTGCTGCACACCATTTCTTCAAGAGCCTGCAACAGTTCTAAGTTTCAAAGACCCTTTGAACTCTACATCAAGGAGTACCATATCTTTTGAAGATATCTTCGTAGCCCCCCTTGCCCTCTCTCTGATTGCCAGGACGTCAACTACTTGGTGTTTTAATTTCAGCTCTCTAAGGAACTCTGTGTTTTTCTCACTGTCACCATTTTAAACCATTTCCCTTCCTGTGGTACAGCCTGCTCCAACAGTTGTAACCACAACTACAGCGCCCCTGGTGCTCCCCACAGTCAGAAACTAACAAGGTACTCTATTGGTATTCTTGCTTTTGTTAGTCCTTGGCAAGCACCATCTGTCACATCCCTGTTACTACTAAGCTTTGACCCAAATGCCCAGGGTAACCTTGCTCCCAATGCTGACACAAAAACAGTAGAAGAAAGGCACTTGCACAGCCAGAAACTACAGCAAGACTCTTCTAGTGAAGTTACAGATAGCGCACAAGGCCAAGAGGCTCTGTACAAGTATTCATAGCATCAGAAAGGTGTCCAGAATTAAAGCAAGCTGCATTGGCCATTGTAAGGCAACAAAACATTGTTCAAGCTGAACATACTTGTGCAGATTTCATCCCTGACGCTTTCTAAAATGCTTGGCCCAAGGCTACTATACAAAAAGAGGTATGGATGATGTGTCCCAAGGGAATGCAGGAATAAAGCACCTGTACCTTTGATAACAAGGTGAAGGAACTTGATCTCTCAGAGTAATTTTTCAGAATTACTTACATGATCAAAATGAAAATTTAAAAAATAATTTTTAATGCTCTGAACTGAACTGAGTCTGAGTACAGGTAACACCAGACCTTGTCTCTGACAATGGCCAAAAGCAGATACTAAAATATAGAACACAAGGACTGAGACAATGTTAAGCGAAGCCTCCATGGAGACTTCTGCCATTCCACAGTCTGAACATGACCTGAAGGAATATATGCACAGCTTCATTGCATATGACAGTTTTCAAAAGCCTCCCATTCCATAAAATTTAATGATGGTTTCCTGAATCTATTCATAGATTCAGCAAAACAAAATACACACTAACTTCTACAATTCAATTGTATGATGTGTTTAGAAGTATTTCCATTTTCCATAAGTTTACTGTCACATTTGTTGGGATTCTTTGGTTGGTTGGGGTTCTTCAGTTTGTTCGGGTTTTTTTAATAGACTGGGCATATTAGTTTTCCTACAAGCAAATGAGTATTCAGTGTTTTTCTGTAACCAACTCTGCTGCTCATAACCGGCTTGCCTTAACCACATAACCTCCCAATCCTCTTTTTCAAGCTGAGGAGCCACAATGTACTGAAATCATAGTTCCCCTTTTCCATACCTTGTTTCTGACCTTCACTTCCCATCTTTTAATTGACTGTTAACTATCACAAGCCTTTAAAAAGCCCTGTCAAGAGACTTACAGAAATCCAAGTCCACTGCACTGACACATACATCAGTATGTAACACAATAGGTCAACAACAACAAATTTGTAGAGCTTATTAGGTGGTACCAAGGATCTGACACACACACATACAAGTATCAAAAGTGAGTAGCCATAGGCTAGTCTCATGAGTTGATTAACAATGTCCTCCTGGAATGCATCTGGTTTAATTTTATACTCATTTCATATGTGAGACCAGTCTACTGTGTGAACGACAACAAGGTAAGTGAGAGTACTCAGGAGATTTGCTCCAGAACTGCACTCCCAGCCCAAATTAACCTATCTACAGCACCACATACTCTGTCAAGTGGATGCACTTTGGTTCAGCTTTGCTCATTAATCCAAAGAACTCTGGGTTTGTGAAAAAAGTCATATTTACGCCCCCCCAAAAAGCCAAAATTAAGACCACTTTCACTTGATCCATGCCATTTTCTACTGCTCTGGTACTCTGTAACTAAATTAACCCAAATCACATATCATGATGTATAATTTTGAATTTCCTTTTCCAAGTTGCTTTAGAATTCTGCATCAATACTGTCAGTTGCCAAAGGTTGATAATCTATCAGTCTCTAATCCTTGATTTTAAAAGATATCACTGTAGTGTTTCCATTTAAGACTCTCCTCTAGAAATACTTAGTTCAAGGTCTCATCTAATACTATTTCTTATGGTCTTATCTTTTACCACTCTGTTTACAATTCAAACAGTATCAAAGGCTTTATCTAGTTTCTCTTTGTAACAATCTGAAAGGAATCCAATGTGTCCGTCATTTTTATAATTTCAGCAATCAAAAAATAGACTAACAACTGTTTACCAGAACTTATAGTGTTTTCCATTTTACTGTATTGAATGTGACCTCTATTTTTTGAAAAACATCCTTTTATATCATAGAAGAGAAACATAGAAAGGTTTGGGTT
>WAAB01023467.1:0-17990 GCA_013389865.1 Piaya cayana | reverse complement strand
CAGGGATGGGGACACAACCACCAGCCTGGGCAGCATACGCCAGTGTCCAGTGATGCTTTCTGTGAAAATTTTTTTTCTGATGTCCAGCCTGAACCTCCCCTGGTGGAGCTGGAGGCCATTCCCTCTTGTCAATCCCAATACTATACAATCCTTTCTGCCCTTATAGCAGAAATCCAACTCTGCCACCTAAAGCTAGTCCAAGCTCCAGCAGTGCAAGACAAGGAGAAGAGGGTCTGTAGTTAGTACTGTCCTGCAAGCACATACAGAATTTCCCAGTCCACGGATGCATAGGCTACAACAGACTGTCCACTAGAAGCAACTGACAGGCAAGGATCAGCTTTCAAAGATTCATTCTGTACACTGAAGAGCATGTAACACATCCACTCATCATGTGTATTACACCTCCTCTGAAACCTCCCCAAACCAGAGTGTGAAATAGAGCGTCTGTACGATCCTTGTCTGTCTATCAGGAGGACATGTCCTAGCTGGTTGGAATTGTAGAAACAATGCATATAAGGTTTATATCAGTTTTACAAAAAAAAATACACCTGTTCTTTCTGAGCTTTGATCCAAACATTTTCAAACAGTCCTCCAAAAGTTCCTTTTTTTCCCCCTTTTGTACAATAGTAGCATGAGATAACAAATCTCTCCACTTATTGCCTGAAATATTTCCTGAAATACCAGCATCTGACATTTGCCTCATTTACCTATAGAAAATACTAACGGTTTCCTCGTGGAAGCTAGTATTTATGCTTTTTGAGAAACTCGCTTAGCTGCATCTTGACAGTAGTGAGTTGAGGTTAAATATAATTTTGCCCTCTTGTGCTCTGTTTGCCAGAACAAATGACCCTTGGCCTCTGACTTGCACAAAGGAGGTTCTGTGGTTTCCCTTGAAACCTCTGTGGATGTGGATGCTAGTGCCAGCAGTGCCTCGTGTAGAATGGCATCTCTAGGCGACATGACACCTTGGTAACCCACTTCTAACAGTTCTTCAATATCTTATACAGCATGGTTCTCATTTTGCAAAACAGTACTCCTGTATCTACCCATAACACCCTCCAGCCCCTTCATCAAAACTAGCAGAAGTGCAAAGCTGTCACATGCTTGGTGTTTGTAGAATCACAGAATAGTTTGGGTTGGAAGTGACTTTAAAGATCATCCAGTTCCAATCGCCCTGCAATGGGCAGGGACACCTCCCACCACACCAGATGGCTTGAAGTCTCATCCAACCTGGCCTCAAACACCTCCAGGGATGGGGCATCCTCAACTTCTCTGTGCAACTTTTCAGGAAAGTTGATGCTCTGTTGCCCTCATAGCTATTTTGATTGAACTCATTTGAATGTTTTATAGCCCAGGAAGGATTACTTTTTTTATATTGAAGTCCAGCTGTTTGCCTTGGTATTCTTACTTCTGCTCTTCAAAAAGCTTCTCATTTCCCTTTAGTAAAGATTTCTTTGTGTTGATTCTAAAAACTCAGCATAAGGGAGCTCTCACAACACCTTCTATATGCCCAGGAAAAAAAAATCCACCTATATATGAGTGTGGATAACAAACACTGAAAGCAATATCAGTAATATTAATTTAAAAATATTACTTTTGTCTTCTTGAAGCTGTCTCCAGATCAAGCAGAATAAGCTCAGGAGGTAAAAAACTGAGACAAAACATAAAATAATTCAAATCCCAACAAAGCATGGAAATGCAAAATTGGGTCATTCAAACAATCATATTTCTGTTCTGTGGTGACATCAGGCCTAAACATTATGATCACAATAGAAGTTTTTAAGTAACTGTGACCACAGATTAGACTTGATCAAAATTTAAGACGTTACATTCATTTCCTTCTACTTTCAGTGCCCTCCAGGGACACCTACAAACTAAAGCATTCAAACTCCAGGGACTTTACTGAAAGAATTGCCCTTAATCTTTTAGTTGTTGAATAAAATCACTGTGTGGAATACGCATCTAACAATTCATCTTTTACTGATATGGCTCTCAATAAATTGTCTGTTCCCAAAGTTATAAGACTGAAGAAGCTATTATGAGAACGAGCGGTTTATTTCAGATGAAACCATGCGAATCTCAAGGAGAGCAGAGGCTGCTAGAAAGAAAAGTCTCCTGATATGTATCTTTTAATTAACATAGCAAAACATTGCTTTCTGTATGCAGGTAAATCATTTATGCACAATTCACTTACGTTTCTCATCCTTATCACTAAAAGCTTTTTTTATTTTTTGCAAGTTTGATTTACTCTTGGGGGAAAAAAGGAACTAGTGAAGTGTATTGTGTGATGAGAAAGTTCAGGATATAGAGCTCCAAGGGGACAACAGTCATTTAAATTGCATTAATTCTTCCACAAAGTGAGATTATAAAGGTGAAACTATTGGTCTTACCCAAGTTTAACTATATTTACTTAGAGAATCCAAGTTTATTTTAAGTATAAATATATATATTTAAAAATTTTATGATGCTGAGTTACCAGCCCTAGATATGTTAATCTCTTAGGGCCTTATCTGACTTGTCAGCAAGCCAAATGCAAGAGATTACTCCATTTTCTTTGCATCATGATCGTTTTCCCAAAGCATGAGGCAGAAGTTTAGGCCCAGTTCAGCCAGTGTGGACAACTCATGTACCACAAGCATCAAGTCACCTACTGCCTGTATCCTCTGCAGCTCCCACAGAGCCCCTTCCAGCCCTTGTCTCAGCCAACAGACACATGAGAAGGTTGACTTATTAAAGTAAGCTGTTGAAAGTAAAAGCAACCACTCAAAGTTCAGTTCTAGGCCCCTCACCACAAGAAGGATGTTGAGGCTCTGGAGCGAGTCCAGAGAAGAGCAACAAAGCTGGTGAAGGGGCTGCAGAACAGGCCTTATGAGGACTGGCTGAGAGAGCTGGGGTTTGTTTAGCCTGGAGAAGAGGAGGCTGAGGGGAGACCTCATTACTCTCTACAACTACCTGAAAGGAGATTGTGGAGAGGAGGGAGTTGGCCTCTTCTCCCAAGNGGTCTTTTCCAACCTAATGATCCAGTGATTCTGTGAAAGTAGTTTAAAAATGAATGTTACTGTCCATATCCAGAGGACTACATTTGATAAGCAATCTGAAGAACTGCCTTGAAACTTTTTGAGGGATAGATGAAATACACAGACACATGGTGCTTCCAGCACAGTTGTATATAACCTCAAATTACTGTACTCTAAGGAATTCTGCCATTCAGACACACTTCTTGTTCCTTGCTTCACTAGTTACCTAAAATTTGGATGGAGGTTAGATTTCCACTGCAAGAACTGGAAGGAATTTTGACTGCTACAAAGCATCCATTCACCTGACTGGATTTACGTCCACACACTGTTACCGCAGCATCTGAGAACATATGGTGAGATGGATAGTATGTAAAGTCTTTAAAAGCAGGTAGCTGAATTACCAAGGTTTTTCAGAGAGGGCAGCAAAGCCAGCAGTCGTTCTCAAGGGTGTTCAGTCACAACGTCTGCTTACACTTCTCAAGCCAGAGCTGAGAATTTAAACACTGGTACCTGGTTTTGAAAGCTGGGTATCAATGGTGAGGTTCTGCAGAGGGGCCAATAACACATGCCAGGGTGAGGAATGGTGACCAGCACTGGTGATGCTGCTTATAAAGCCAACTGAACAATCAGTTAACCCAGTGATAAGGCTCCACACACCAACAACCAGAACCTGCGACTGAGAAGAACCATCAGCCCTCCACATTCCTGTGCTGGCCACTACCACAGCTCCCCCGTATTCAAGGAGACAGGGGTACTTTAGCTTTCTTTGGCTACCAAAACCATAAAGACTTGTTGCGAAAAGTAATCTAGGCATCCTGAACTCCGGTTAATACCCTAATATTATGTCTCAGCACTTCCTATACGTGTTTTGTTCCCTCCAGCACTCCTCCTTACTGCATCATTCCTCCAACTTGTTACATTTGGGACTTGAGTAACACCTGGGAAAGCAAGAAGCTGCATGAAGCACTATTAGCTTGATTTTTTTTTTTTTTGGCATTATACGGAATGCTCACAGTACTTTTGGTACTCAAAAGTGAGAAATTATTATTTCTTTTAAGCTATGGCCAGCACAAGTGGGGGGATGTGTTTATGTGCACAGAACAAATAGGCCACGAGGATGATAACACATCTGACTAAAGCAACAGAATGCATTGCAAGGATATTCAAATTTGTTTTGAAGCATTTCTCTTGCAGAAACCTTCTTTTGTATTTTGCTCTGTGAAACAATTACAATATCTTGTCTTTCTCTTTCATCTGTATTACAATTTAAAAGATTAACTAAAAATACCCTAAAATACCATATAAGAATGAGATCGGTGGAGCAGCCCAATTCAATTGTGTTTATTCTGCACACTCCACGGAATTAGGACACAGTTAATCAGCAACTGGGTTTAATTAGTAAGAAACCTATTTAAACCTAATGACACGCATGGCCAGAGTTGCAGCTGCTTAATGGAGACAGCAGTTCTGCTTAATTGGGATGCTTTCAGGTGATATAATGGTTGAAACTGACGCTTTGCTCTGCTGTTTCAGGCTTGTGGTGATTCTCTCTCCTTGTCTCACTGGGCACGTTTTACAAGGGGAGCCAGCATAGCATCCAAAGGGCTCCCTCACTGTTGCCTTTTACTTCCCAACTTGTGCCTTCACCACCACTTCTTCACCTCCATCAGAACAACTTTGCCACCTGAGGACAGGGATGACTCAGGTGCAAAGTCTCTTGTCAGTTCCCTTGACTTTAGTGTTGAAACGGGGCTTTTCAGGGGTCAAAAGGACTTTTATCATCAGCTCAAGGGTTCATCAGCACAATACTGACCTACCTGTGACATCGGCCACAGAGCAGCAGTGGTCGCAGCTGCGTGTTTCCAATGACAAGTTTCAGAAGTTTGTGATCCCTGCTGCTGTGACCTCTTCCTCAATAAACACCTGGTGATTTTTATACACTCTGTGAATGCTGCCATACCTGAGAGCCACTCACTTGCCTATGGAAAATGAGTTTAAGGAAGCTTGCAAAATAGCTGATCTATCATGCAGAAACAACAAAAATTGTTTCTTGCAATTATTAAATGAACTCTGAATAACAAAGAAAGGAGGATCTGTAGGCATTTTGTAAAGGCAGCATTTTAGACAAGATACCAGCACCAGAACAAAGTTTGCATAGTAAGTTGAACCTGACAGTGTGTGCGTGTAATGCGAGATGGCTCCACTTCCACCAACAAAGAGCTCAGTGCCACAGCAGAGTCCCTCAAGTCTAACTGAAGGAATTAATTGTGCCCATCAACTGAAACCAGACCTGTTGAGCCATGGCACGCAGGTCCAATCAACCCTTGCATTCGAGCAGCAGAATAACGTTGCAGCCTGTAAAGCATGAATTGGAAAGATAACACAAATCTTGGAAAAATATGGAAAGGGATGTAACTCCAGGCTGCCTCCCAAACAAGCAACTGCCTTTTGCAAAAGACTGAAATATGGGAGACCATAGCAAGACCTCAGTAGCTGGAAATATATTAAATTAGGGTCAGCAGAAACATTGCTCTACCAATCCACCTTTAGCGACTTCCTTACCATACTCCACTGCAACTTTGTTTTCTCTTCTGGCTTTTCACATCCAAAATGCCCTGCAGAAACAATGCAGACTGAAAAAGGCTACGGTTTGAAACCGTGTCTGTTCTTACATAAAGTTTCACTGGGATTTCATGAGTACAATCCTGCTAAGAATCGATGTTTTTAGCGTAAGCTGGTGGGAGGAAAACAGAACAGGTGAGGCAGAAAAGACCAGAAACATCAGGATTAGCCACAACAGCAAGTGGGGGGAGAAGGCTTTAGAGAGAAGAAGGGTAAGTAAGTAGAGAAATTACACACCAACCCTAAGCCACCTCAGGAGCAGATGTGATTCCGAGCAGTCATTTGCTCAGGGCAAAGGTGGCTCAGTGTAAGGTGAGTTTGCAGTGACTGGAAACACAACTGCATGTGCACACACCCTCAGTCTATCCATTCAGATGTAA
Organism: Piaya cayana; assembly: GCA_013389865.1. Lineage (NCBI taxonomy): Eukaryota > Metazoa > Chordata > Aves > Cuculiformes > Coccyzidae > Piaya > Piaya cayana. Next base: position 11,971 of record WAAB01023467.1, on the reverse strand, counting down.
ACCAGAACTTCTATTTGTCACTCTGAGCAGGACTGTCTGGCAGGGAATATCCGTGCAAGGTGATACAATGTATATTGTGGCTTTTTAGTACACCTTTATAAAACACTCAGCTCTTTCAATTGCCTCCTGTTCAATTGGATCCAAAACTTTAATTCTCCTACTTCCAAAAGAAAGATCCGCTGGAATGCATCAGGAAAAAGCAGCACCATTTGATGGTTGGGTGGTATGGCCTGGCTGTTCAGAAAGCAAAACACCACAATTAGAAATTTTAAGATAATGCTGTGTTCCAAAAATACCCAATCCCAGCCTCCCATATTCTTACGAGACTCCTGTTTGACCCACCACACTTCATAACCTTCGCTTCCAGAGCCTTCCTACTGCTGGTCCCATCCACTTCTCACTTGCAGTCAGGGCCCACAGGGGTGTGAGGAGATGAAATCAACTCAGCTCCTCCAGCCACGCAAGTGAAGGAAGCCGTCTGACCAAGGTTCAGTATAAAGCTAAGCACCAGAGGATCTGGATACCCAATTTAACACACAGAACCTTGTCTAACATTTTTTTCGAATGAAGGGACCTTAAGGAATACAAAAAGTCTACCCTGGGATAGTGGCAATAATGCTTTGAAAATGCTGTAATGCAGAAAATCTTTCTGTCAATAACAAATGTGGAATAATTTATACCTGTAGCATAAAAGCATGAAAAAAACACGGAACAAGACCAGCTCTATGCTACTGATGTTTAGATAAATGTCCAGGTCTGGGAGTGACTGCAAGTACAGAAAGAGTAGATTCGGATGAAAAATTAAATGCTGTTTTGGCTCTCCTTGTGATCTTGCTGGTTGTAAGTTCTCTTAAGATTCAGCCTCAGAACTGTAACTGGGTTACAATTACAACAGTTTCAGGTTTCCTAGCAGCAGTTCGCTGGAGCTACTGTGGTTAAAGACAATTTTTTTTTTTAAACTATACGAATGATCACTAAAACATGATTGCCAAAGCAGCAAACTGTCAAAGTTGTTCCATTTATTTCTCAATATCGCAGCTGTACAGTTTTCATACATAGAGCAGGAAATGCACATTGGTTACACAATGGCATTTGGCTGCATTTCCAAGTATAATACATTAAGTGCAACTCCACTTAAAAATGTACATTTATACAACTTAAAACAAATTAAGGATTGCTACACTACTATCTGTGACAGTATAAAGCTTCGTTTATGTTAAGTCTCATTACTAAACCACTTCCTGGTTAAATATAAAACATATTCAATCATTTTAAAATGGCCCTTGTGGTACTCGGCCAGCATATAAAATATTTGTCGTGTAAAATTTAACCATTAACTTTTTTTTGTTTAAAAAATAATCCTCTAAACCTATTTAAACATCTGCTATTGAACTGTTATACTGACATCTTATAGCAGGAACGAAGTTTTATCCTCCTTGTTGTTGCTCTTGCACTGCTTATGACTGAAAGAAGTTACATTTGCGATGTACTGTAGCTTTATTCAGATACAACCGAATGGCAAAACTATTTAACAATTTTTGCTCAAAAGGTAAATAACATTCTTCCATAAAGCAAATTAAATTACATTTCAGAGATATTTGTCATCAAAATTTTAATGGGTAGGGTGCTACCAGCATTGGGGAAAACAGAAAAGAAAAAAGGTATTAATTTATCTTTTAAGACCCACCCAAGTACTCAGTTTAAACTCTTATAACTTTATTTTTGGAATACATTGGTCCACAGACCATATTCTCAATACAGCTTACCAAATGAAAACCAAAATTGCTTATTGCCGTCCCTATAACAGGAATGGTTCAGTTTTAAACCTCCTTTAAAAATATACATTTCACAATCCTTTCACCTCAACAAAGGTGACGCTGACAATAAATACACTGGTTTGGTGGTTTTATTTTTCTTCACGAGGAAAAGTCTGCAAACTACCTGTTGTAAGCCCTTTCTTTTTTAGACTTCTCCAATGCCTTGTCCATAGTTTTCTCGTTTTCTCCTCTACATTTGGGGCAGTACCATTTGCCCTTTGGTTTATGGTTGAGTCCCACGCAGGAAAAGTGAAACCATTCAATGGGGCACTCATCGTTATCGCATCCTATCATTTCTCCATAGGAGACCTGGTTGCACAAGCAGTATGTTGGCTCGTTAGGGTCAATAGGAAGGTCTGGGGGAGAAGCTTCCCTCTCTGCTTTAGCCTTGGATCGTTTCTTCTTCTTGGATGTTTTTGCTTTCTTCTCCTTTGGAGTTCCTGAGGTGATGTCATCATGGTCATGGTTATTTGAAGCGTTTTCTCGATTCTCATTATTCCTTTGCCGCCTCGATCTCTTATTGTTGGGCTTTTCAGCCTGCGAGATTGTCTCATTCTTTGACTTATCTTGGCTGGCTTTCCCGCTGTTGCCAGTGATATCGTTAGTATCTTGACAAGTCTCGAACAGTTCCATGTGGCTGTCCACTTGCCTGGTTCTGTTCTCAACCAGCTCCACCATCTGGCTGACGATTTGGATCTTCTCATCCCCTAGTTCCTGACTCCGAATCAAGGCTCTCTGTATGCAGTGCAACATTCTTCTCTTCTGCACCGCATCTGTCTCTCGTTTAAATTTTTCATAGTAATCGTCCAGGTCCTTCAGAATCTCTGCAAGGAAGAAACAAAAAACTATAAATACTTTTTTGAAACAGAGAACGATGAAACGAAGCCTTCACATCATTCCTTCCATGCAGCGACACCTTTTTGTAAAGCAGAAAAAGCTGATCAAAGTAAGATTCCCCAAAGCTGGTATCTGACAAGGGGCTCTAGCGTATTACTTTTGTTCTAGTCAGTTCTGCAGGAATCGAATGCAAATGCCAATTTACGAAAACAAAGGGACTAAATATGATTTTATACCTGTTGACAATTCTTCCCTGTAAACTTACCAGTAACTAAAAAGAAATAACTAACTAACTAAACATATACACACATCATCAAAAGTTCCAGAATGAATTGTAAAATTAGAGAGGAAATTAACTGATTGTTTTCCCAGGCATTTGCAGTATAACAATGTTAATATTTTTTTGAGAGTGATTGAAAGCGGTAGAAAGAGAGGGGGACTGAAAGAACACACAAACCAGTGTAAAAATCAGATGCTGGGTTACTTAATAATCACTCTCACACTTGGCAGTTGATGCAGCAGTACTCCAAATATGTAGGGGTGGACCCCAAGCAATGGCCAGTTTAATCTGATACCACTGAGTATATTTTTCTGAAAATCTAAGTCCATCCCTAGGACAACAGAATTAGGATTACAATATTCAAGATGTCTATAGATGATTTCCACTTTATTTCTATTTTAAAAAAACCTTGTTGCTTACATTTTAAAACACAGAAATATAATCTTCATTAAAATATTTACTGCAAAGAGGAAAAAGTTATAAGATACATTAAGGCTGATATACAACAACTGGAACAGCTAAAGCTTCAGATTTAAAATGCTAGTGTTGAAAATACACTAGATCTTGAATTGCACCTCAACGACTGTTCCAACAATAAGAATAAACACTCTTGAATGGTATTTTAAGCTCCAAGAATAGCTCTAGAGACCTATTTTTAAGCAGATGTTTCCAAGTTTCACTATGATACTCAAATTGAATCAAACATAGAGGACACTTGGCACTTCCATACTAAGTCCTCAAAAACATGCACAAAGTTTCCTCTGCATCTCCCTCTTTCTCTTATTTTTCCCCTTTCTCACAGAAGATTCTACCTTAGAGAAGCAAAATATTCCACAATGTAAAATCTAACCTCAATTCACACTAACAGGAACCAAAATCACATGTACACGCAAATGGCACTACAAAACCTGTATCTGAATTTCACAAGTATGAATTTATATTTTTTTAAATATTTTTTAAAATAAAAGAAGGTCATAACAAACTTAAATACACAACTAACAGTTTTCCTATCATTCGGGTTTTGTCTTGCTTGGGTAGAAATTTTACACACACACACTCTACAAATTCCTTGCAAAGGCAGAGAAATATTATGCAAATTTTACTTCAGTTTTTAGAGCTGCTGCCTACGCTCCTCACATCAGTTAAGTATGACCTGTCAGCAGGTATTGCAATATAAGGCATCTGACCAAAACTAGTATTTGAATGTGTTATTAATGGTCTTAAGCAAATGCCTTTTTATCCTAACTAAAAAAAACCCCAACTCACAACAGCCACCTAAAATCCCTCACCCCTAACACCACAACCAAAAAAAACCCCCTAACTCCAAATGCAGAGAAGATTAAGCATTCAGGAAGACTAAAAATCCAGCATTAATAATTTTCAATAGCTGAAATGCGTAAGTTTTACGCTCTAAGTTTTGGCACTTGACTGATGTCATCAGTTTAACGCCTCTGAATCTGGTACGTAGGCATCTGTCATAAAGAACACGCTCTCTTTTGACACCACAAACCAATTAGTCACTCAATGACTGCAGCCAGGCGCTATGAAAACTTCAAGCCTAGCACTGCATACACACATTAACAGCACAGCAGAGAAACAGTCAGCTCCAGCGATCCTGAATCCTGCCAAGCCCTGCCGAGCGTGTGAGAAACACTTACTCACTGGTAAAATATTGAAAAGGATGAAGCCTTCGAAGCAAAGGCAATGATATTTTTATGTTACGATTCAGTGCTGAATGGGATGCACTTCTAAAGAAGGCATCCTATCTTTCAAAAGCAGCAGGTATACATACTAGTTTTAGACAAAGGACCGTGCAAGTCCTCAAAGAATTTTTATTTAGTTTATCCAACCAAGTCTGGAGATGCCCTTCAGGTTATCTCTTGACCTAAGATGACCACATCTTATGAGACAAGCCTACCAATAAATTCTTGCAGCTCTAAGCGAGTGTTGACCCTTCCAGGTTATCCACCCATGTCTGGAGATCGTCTGCATAATATTTCTTGATAGAAGACAGAGTCATACGACAAGATAATTAAGCATACAAACCGGCTGCAGCAAAGCTTATCAATTAATTCCCATCCCGGGGCTCCGACGGGTTCGGAGCGCAGGACACGGCGGGAGCTGTGCCCACCCACAGCCGCACAGCGGCAGGAGGGGCCGCTTCGCCCCCGATTCGGCAAAGGCGTCCCTCGAGCAGCCCGCAGAACTGGTCCGGTGGCGGCTGCTGCCGCTCGGGGTGGGGGCTGCGGCGCCCCAGAGGAGGCTGGAATTCCATAGAACGGCGTGCGGGAGCGGAAAACACCCGAAAGCGGAGTCTTGGGGCGTCTTCCCCGCCCCGCCGTTCAGGGGAGAGAAGGGAAGGCGGCGACGCCAGAAAGGCTCCATTCCCACCGCGGTCCCGCCGGGCCCCCCGCGCGTGGCACCGCCCCGGAAGTGACGCGCCCGCCATTGTTCTCCGGCAGGAAACCGGACTCGGACATATACACACCCCCCCCTCCGCTTCCCTCCCCCCCGGTACCGGGGGCGGAAAAGGGGCGGCGAAGCGCCACCCCCGCGCCTATCGGAGCCCCTGCTGGCCCGGCATTCCCGACGGGAACCAGAAAGAACCAGAAGAGTAAGGGGAAAAAGCCGCTCCACACACACCCCCCCCACCNAATGCTAGTGTTGAAAATACACTAGATCTTGAATTGCACCTCAACGACTGTTCCAACAATAAGAATAAACACTCTTGAATGGTATTTTAAGCTCCAAGAATAGCTCTAGAGACCTATTTTTAAGCAGATGTTTCCAAGTTTCACTATGATACTCAAATTGAATCAAACATAGAGGACACTTGGCACTTCCATACTAAGTCCTCAAAAACATGCACAAAGTTTCCTCTGCATCTCCCTCTTTCTCTTATTTTTCCCCTTTCTCACAGAAGATTCTACCTTAGAGAAGCAAAATATTCCACAATGTAAAATCTAACCTCAATTCACACTAACAGGAACCAAAATCACATGTACACGCAAACGGCACTACAAAACCTGTATCTGAATTTCACAAGTATGAATTTATATTTTTTTAAATATTTTTTTAAAATAAAAGAAGGTCATAACAAACTTAAATACACAACTAACAGTTTTCCTATCATTCGGGTTTTGTCTTGCTTGGGTAGAAATTTTACACACACACACTCTACAAATTCCTTGCAAAGGCAGAGAAATATTATGCAAATTTTACTTCAGTTTTTAGAGCTGCTGCCTACGCTCCTCACATCAGTTAAGTATGACCTGTCAGCAGGTATTGCAATATAAGGCATCTGACCAAAACTAGTATTTGAATGTGTTATTAATGGTCTTAAGCAAATGCCTTTTTATCCTAACTAAAAAAAACCCCAACTCACAACAGCCACCTAAAATCCCTCACCCCTAACACCACAACCAAAAAAAACCCCCTAACTCCAAATGCAGAGAAGATTAAGCATTCAGGAAGACTAAAAATCCAGCATTAATAATTTTCAATAGCTGAAATGCGTAAGTTTTACGCTCTAAGTTTTGGCACTTGACTGATGTCATCAGTTTAACGCCTCTGAATCTGGTACGTAGGCATCTGTCATAAAGAACACGCTCTCTTTTGACACCACAAACCAATTAGTCACTCAATGACTGCAGCCAGGCGCTATGAAAACTTCAAGCCTAGCACTGCATACACACATTAACAGCACAGCAGAGAAACAGTCAGCTCCAGCGATCCTGAATCCTGCCAAGCCCTGCCGAGCGTGTGAGAAACACTTACTCACTGGTAAAATATTGAAAAGGATGAAGCCTTCGAAGCAAAGGCAATGATATTTTTATGTTACGATTCAGTGCTGAATGGGATGCCCTTCTAAAGAAGGCATCCTATCTTTCAAAAGCAGCAGGTATACATACTAGTTTTAGACAAAGGACCGTGCAAGTCCTCAAAGAATTTTTATTTAGTTTATCCAACCAAGTCTGGAGATGCCCTTCAGGTTATCTCTTGACCTAAGATGACCACATCTTATGAGACAAGCCTACCAATAAATTCTTGCAGCTCTAAGCGAGTGTTGACCCTTCCAGGTTATCCACCCATGTCTGGAGATCGTCTGCATAATATTTCTTGATAGAAGACAGAGTCATACGACAAGATAATTAAGCATACAAACCGGCTGCAGCAAAGCTTATCAATTAATTCCCATCCCGGGGCTCCGACGGGCTCGGAGCGCAGGACACGGCGGGAGCTGTGCCTACCCACAGCCGCACTGCGGCAGGAGGGGCCGCTTCGCCCCCGATTCGGCAAAGGCGTCCCTCGAGCAGCCCGCAGAACTGGCCCGGCGGCGGCTGCTGCCGCTCGGGGTGGGGACTGCGGCGCCCCGAAGGAGGCTGGAATTCCATAGAACGGCGTGCGGGAGCGGAAAACACCCGAAAGCGGAGTCTTGGGGCGTCTTCCCCGCCCCGCCGTTCAGGGGAGAGAAGGGAAGGCGGCGGTGCCGGGAATACTCCATTCCCACCGCTGCCCCGCCGGACCCCCGCGCGTGGCACCGCCCCGGAAGTGACGCGCCCGCCATTGTTCTCCGGCAGGAAACCGGACTCGGACATATACACCCCCCGCCCCGCCGTTCAGGGGAGAGAAGGGAAGGCGGCGACGCCAGAAAGGCTCCATTCCCACCGCGGTCCCGCCGGGCCCCCCGCGCGTGGCACCGCCCCGGAAGTGACGCGCCCGCCATTGTTCTCCGGCAGGAAACCGGACTCGGACATATACACACCCCCCCCTCCGCTTCCCTCCCCCCCGGTACCGGGGGCGGAAAAGGGGCGGCGAAGCGCCACCCCCGCGCCTATCGGAGCCCCTGCTGGCCCGGCATTCCCGACGGGAACCAGAAAGAACCAGAAGAGTAAGGGGAAAAAGCCGCTCCACACACACCCCCCCCACCCCGGGACGCCGATGGTCATTCACAAAGCAAGCGGCCAATAGACGCGCGTGGAGCCGCGTGGCGCCCTCCCCCCCCCCCGGCAGCGCGAGGCCAATGGGGAGCGCGCGGGGGCGGGGCCCCTCTGCCGCCGCCGCAGCCAATCGGCGCCCGCGCGCCGGGGCCGGCCGAGATATTCAAATCAGCCCCACGGAAAAGTTGCCTCGCAAGACGTCACGAGGAAGGCGCGGCCAGGAGGGGGCGGGCCAACGCGGCCTGCGGGCCAGTCGGAGGGAGGGGGCGGGGAGAGGGCGGGATCTCCGCCTATCAGCGCGGGTGGGGGGCGGGGCCACGCACGATATGCTAATGAAGGGTGCTGATAAAAGCCGCAGCGACGCCGCGTCCCCGGCAAAGCGCGGAGGCGCCTGGTGTTAATGTAGTGTGTGTCCGCCGTGCCCTCTCAGCCTTCCCTTCCTCCCCGCACCGCCGCCCCCTCCGCAGCCGCCCGGGGAAGTTTCCCCCGTGCCCAGGAGCCGCCGGTCTCCCCTGCCGGCGCTGCCGGAGGAGGGGCCGGGGCCACGGGCAGGGCTTGCTGCCCACCGCCCCCCAAGGCCGCATGCACGCTGGGGTATTAGGGGGTCCTCCCTGGCTGTCACCCCTGCCGGCGGCACCCGTTAAAGCCCTGTCCCTTCCACCTTCCCCCCGTTCCCAAGCGGACACCGGCACAAGCAAGTGACAAAGCTGCCCCGAGCCCCCCGCAAACCGGCCTCCTCTCTCCCGTTTCTCTCCGCCCGTGGGGCACGGGGACAGCTTGCCCCGAGTGCCAGCAGCGCGGGGAGAGAGAGGGAGAGGGAGGGAGGGAGCGAGCACTTCAGCACATCCGTAAATCCGGCCGTGTCCCCCCCCCTCCCCTACACCCCACACCGCACACGCCAGTCCCGTCCGTCCCCCCCCTCCCCGCCCCATGGAGCGAGGCTGTTTTACGGGGTGAAATGAAACCCACCGAGGAGGGAGGGAAGAAAGCACACCCTGCCCCCCACTCTCTGCCGCCTAACCCCCCTCTCCTCCCTCCTTGCTTCCCTCCCTCCTTTCCTCCCTCCCTCACTAGCTGCCTCTCTCCCCTACTACAGCCATAATGAATACTGTACATTCCTAAATGTTGTGCTGTAATCTCTCCCTCTCTGTCCACCCAGCACTTTCTTCGGTACCCCCAAGCCCTTCCAGCTCAGCCCCACGGCCGGGGACGGCCCCCCTTTGTGCACCGCGCACCCCACTTCCCTGCCCCCGCCTTCTTGGCCAGCAATTTACACAGAAAAGCAGAGTCCTTGCTTAATAAGAGAAGCTGGAGACCTTTTGTTCCGCCCCATGACAAGAGCTAACGCTGCGGATCAGCCCCCCTCTCTCCTCGGATCTCTCCTCCCGGCTTTCTCCCTCCTTTCGTCTCCCAAAAATAAAACTACCAGCCCTGTGGGGCGCAGAGGGGCAAACGGAGCCGAGGCTCAGTTCTGAAGAAAAGAAAGGGAAAGACACCCTCCTCTTCCCCTCCACCCCCCGAGCCCCACACCACACACACACACACAGAGAAAAGCACTTACCTTGATATTTGGCGTCGATTTCCCTCATCAAGGAGACATTTCTCTGCAGATCGAAGGGCATAGACTCGATGGAGTCCAGATAATCCTCCACATAGTTCACTAGGTGAAGCTGGTCTCCGTTTGCAGGACTCAACATTTTCATCCGGCAGAGGAGAAAAAAAAAATATCCTTCTCCACGCCTCTCTCTCTCCTTGTGTCTCTCTGCGAGAGCAAGTGCTGCTCCCTCCAAAGACGGCAGCCCCGGGGAACGGCTCCCTCCTGCCCACCTCTCTCTCTCTCTCTGTAGCTCCCCTAAAAAAACCGGGAGAAGCTACATCTGACTCCTCTTGTGTGAAACGGGGGGAGAGACACACACACACACCCTCCGCCAGTCCCTACAGCCGGCAGCAGCTGATTGAATGGCTGTCGTTGCGGGTAACTCACGAAGGAGGTGGTAGGAACAATCAGAGGGATTTGTGTGTGTGTGTGTGTGTGTGTGAGGGGAGGAGGGGGAGGAGGAGGAGGAGGAGAAAGGAGGGGGGCTTAAAGCAGCTCCTCCGAAACAAGCCGCAAACAAAATGCGCTCTGCAAAGTGTCTGTCAGAGGCAGCGGCTCCGCAGGCGCCGCTCCGCTTCTCCTCCCTCCCCACCCCGCCGCCACCCCGGCTTCTTCCCTGCTTCTCCCCTCACCGCCGCTCCCCGGCGAGAGGAAGCGCAGCCTCCCTCCTCCTCCTCCTCGCTCCGATACGCCGCGCTCGGATCCAACGTGGAAAACCCAAATACCAGTTTCAAACACTTGGGAAACATTCAGCCCCGCCGCGCCAGGGCGCATGCGCGGCCCTCCCGGCGCCGTGTACACACACTCTCTCTCACACACACACACACACACACACACACAGAGGCACGGGCACACGCACACGCACACGCGCACGGGCACGGGCGCACAGAGGCGGGCACGCGCTCCGCGCAGCCTCCCCCTTCCCGGCCCCGCGGCGGGGCGAGCGCTGTCTCTCGCTGCGCGTTCACCGTCCCGCCTCCCCGTTACTCGCGCTCGGGGAGGGCAGGCGGCGTCGGGGACGCGCTCACAGCCCGAGGGGGAGGGAAAAAAAGAGAGGGGGGAGAGGGGGGCGCCCCCCCAGCCGCCAGCCCCGAGCGTGGGGAGGGGGACGGAGGAGGCTGAGGGTGGTCGAGTGCTTTTTTTTTTTGCAAGGCGGCACGGACTTTGGAGGAGCTCCGAGGAGCGGCCGCTCGGAGGGGCTAACCGCGCCCCGCTCACGGAGCGAGCGGAGAACGGTAAACGCCACTCCCCCCGCCTCCTTCCTCGGCGGGCGACCGCATCAATCATCCCCGCGGCGGGGGAACGCCCGCCCCGGCCAATCCGCTCTCCCCGCGGCGGGGCGGCGCCCGCGACGGCCAATCCGCTCGCTCCTCGTGGCCCGCCCAGCGCGCCCCTCAGCCAATGGCGGCCGGGCGGGCGGGAGCCGCGGCGACAGCGCTACCCGGGATACCGGCCGCGGGGGGACTGGGAAGGGGAGGGGAAAGGGGAGGGAGGAGGATTCGCGCGTGCGCACTCGCTGCAGCGCCGGCGAAAAATGGAGCTGCCGGCCAGGGGCCGTGATCGGACTACGTTTCCCAGCGACCTGCGGGGGCGGCGCATGCGCAGTAACGGGAGAGCGCCCCGCCCCGCGCGTAGAGTGAGCGGGTGGGGGCGCCGCGAGGGAGGCGGGAGGAGAAGGGGTGGCCCGGGCAGCCTCGGGTGTTTCCTGCGGGGTGTCCCGGCGCCGTGAGGAAGGGCCTCGCCGCCTGTCATCCTTCCCGGGGCTGACGGGACTCCTCGTGCGCAGCAGCCGCCCCCCTAGGGGCGTTCGGGTTGGCGAGCGGAGGTCAGAACCTTCTTCCCCCTCGAGCTCTGCCGAGACCCCGGGGCTCCCAGAGCCATAGTGGCTCCTCTGGGGATGCCCAATCCACCTTGGTCCTTCCGAGATGGCCAGGGCTTCCCAATCTATCCTGGCCCCTCCAGTTTCCACCCCCACCCCTAGCTCTGCAAAACCTTCCGGGGCTGCCAAATCCATCCTGGTTCCTCGAACCCTCTGAGGCTGCCAAATCCATCCTGGTCCTTCTGAGATATCTGGGGCTTCCCAATCTATCCTGGCCCCTCAATTCCCCCGAGGATGCCCGAGGGGCTGCGGGTTCCCGGCAGGAGGAGGTGGTGGCGATGCCCGGCTCTGCCTCCAGTCCGGCAGTGGGAATCGGTGCCGGCAAAGCTGGGGGTTCCATCTCGCCCTTCGTTAGGCACAGACTCTCCCGTGTCCCTGACATTTCTTCCCGGTAACATCCTGGTGCCCACAGACACCCGGTCCCACTCGGAAAAACCTATCCCAGCTCCGGCAGCGCCAAACAACACGCTCTAATTATTTTTACAAACGTCACTGTCAATCCCTTAATTTAGGGGAGACTGAGTCATCGCTTCTGAGCGCTGGTGCAGCCAGTGTTTATTGACACACATCAGGGCTGCTTCTCCCAAGTAACAAGCCGTAGGACAAGAGGAATTGGTCTCA